>VYXB01007518.1:150783-272086 GCA_013397135.1 Pachyramphus minor
CGGAGCGGGGGCGGGCGGCAGGTCGGGGCCGGAGCGCTCCGGGGGTCCCCCAGCAGCCCGGGCGCTGCCCCACCGCCGGGACCTGCCGTGCCCGGGGCCGGGCTGCGCCGGCGAGGGGGATTGCCGGGGAGCAGGCGAGGGCACGGGGGTGTCCCTTGGTGACTTCTGCCTAATCCCGACCTGGTCACCGTCCGCTTCAGCGCGGCAGCGAGGGGCCCCGGGGTGAGTCCCCCGAGCGGCGGGTACCGTCCCCGGGCTGCTGGGGGCCGATGCGGAGGCAGCAAACCCTCCGGCAGTAGCCCTTTTTCTCCCTCCCGGCTCCTCTTCTCTCGCCGAGACCTCTCAAGCATCAGTTGCTCTTTTTATTGGTTACAGCTCTCCTCATTCTTCGAACTTCGACAGGTGATCAAAGCATCGTGGCTGTTTTAGATACTTGTAAAAGTAGTGGCTGTTTTAGGTACTTTAAAAGCAATTAGGATCTAATTGCTTTTAAGAAATTAATGAACTTTCTTTGGAATAGTTTACATTGTTGTTCTCTATTTGTATCTAATATAAGGCTGTCCATGTCCCATGGACAGCCTTATGTCGTGGATATCCATGTAATAGAAATTTCTTACTGGTTAAGTAAGTTAGGAGTTGTTATTGCTGTCACTTTAAAATGTCACATTGATCTTTAAATTTGCAAATCCTTACATGAAAAGGTTTCTGTAGGAATTCAGTCCACTGGAAATGTTTGAAGCATTTTAAAGACTTTATTCTGTGATCTGACAGCTACTAGTTGGAAGAAATGTCAATAGAAACTTGATGGAAGATATGATTTTTAAATAGTTTTATATTTTTTTATATATGCTTTTAAATAAAAAACAGTTGTGCTCACACATGAAATTCAGAATTTAATAATAAATTATGACTCAGGAGCTATCCCTTATATTTGGCTTTTAAAGATGCAAAATATAGCACTTGACAGCTTTTGTTACCATTTATTAAATATAATTGGCATTAGAAGGAGGGATTTCTTTAGGCAATACAGTGATTAAATTTATGTCTTTTAATGTGTAAAACTACACCAAAGCATACACTGTTCTTTGAGAAAGCAAAATTTTTTTTGTATTTTAAGCATTTTCCAGTATTTCAAAGCTAAGCTTATCAAACTCTGTAGAGATATCATCTTATAGAAAGACATAGCTTTGTAGCCATAGAAATATTAATGTAACGTCAAAATACTAGTTTAAATTCTGTTATCTGAACATAATATAACCAGATGACAAAGTACAAAAATAAATTATATGTAGGAATTGCAGATTGTACCCAAGATTTTGCATAAGAAATTACTTTGCTAAATCCTAGTATGATATAGGTGGATATTTCCATGTCTGTAGTGCTATGCTTCATTTAATATAATTTTCCTGCAGCACAGTCTTACATTACATGCAATTGGTAATAATAAGCACTAAGTTAAAGAACGAGTATTTTGTTGGCAAACAAATGATTTTAGGTCAGACCTATTGTAATTTACAAAATCACTTTCAATTAGAAGGTTTCTTGGCTTCATTGTAGTGTAAAATAAGTTGCTTATGTTGCTTCCCACAATTTCACCTTACATGGTGTTCTTCAGCTCCATCACTTGCTGTTATTGGAGTTGACATGATGTATTAAGTTTAGCATTAATGTAAATAAAATTAACGTAAGTTAAAGTTACTCAGCACTGTTGAAGAAATTTCCAGTATTTACCATCTGAAAGGAACTGCTCTTTGTTTTAAAACACTTCTATTTAAATTCAAAATCACAAAAAAATAAGCAGCTGTAGCTGTACGTGTAGTCATGAATGCATGTTTGTATATATATATGTTTATGTATATATATGTATGTGCTTAAACACCATAAGTATATACTTCCCTGTCAGAAGGAAACATTTGAACAGATATAACTTCTTTATAAATCGAGAGCTGCCAAAACCAGAAACAGGGACATAGCCTAATATATCTTTTACCTCAACCAAATAATGTGATTTCTCTAAATTTGTGAAAAGGAGGCATGAATGGGGGTTGTATGAAGAGATAAGACAAATATTTATGACTGTTTTCACAAGTTACACATTTTGGTTCAGTCTGTTTTTGGTTCAGTCTGTTTGTGTTTAGATCATGTTGGCTGGTTGTTCCTCCATTTTCTGTGGCTACACATAGGGAAGGGTGGTTTTGTCTGCATGGATGCCTGGATAAAGGAGCACATGGACGGATCTGTGTGAGAACAAATGTGTTAGGACAAACTGCTATGGTCAGGGCTGTTATTTATGTGAACCAAACAAGGATTTTGTTGAAAGTGGGTAGGTACACACATCTGTGAGACAAGTAACTTTTTTACACTATGTGACAGATTAATAATTGCCTTCTTTGTTCCCCCCTTATAGATTGACTTTGTTGCTTTAAAATATGGGGGTTTGTATGCGCTTTTTTTTGTGTGTGTGAGAATTGTGTTTGTACATTTGTACATTTGCTTTCTGTTCTTTTCTGGTCGTTCCCTGTAAAATTCAAACTTCTGTGATGTTTTGGGGCATTATGTCCATTGCTGAATGATGAACAATGCCAGAGCAGCAGGAGCAGAAACCAGACCCAGTGTCTGAGTTGACCACTAGCACCATCCAGGCCTGGAATATGAAATGCCTTGTGCTCTGAACTGAAATATATCCATACAGTGTATTGCATATACAGGTGTATAAGGAGATGAAATTATGTTAATTCTTAACATTTACAGTCTGATAATCTGGATAATACTGGATGAAGAATTAAAACATGCTCCCTTTATTCTACAGAAACCCTGTTTTTTAGGTCTTGGGCCTTGAAACCACAAGAGCAAAGTGGTGGATAAAGGTATTGTTCTTCCATTAAACAGAACAGCTGTGGTCCAGTGAAGAGTCAGCCCTTCACACAAAAATAAAGTCTTTGAAAGCCAGCAGACTACAGAGCTGTAGTCACCTCCTTTTTATCCACAGGTGGATTGCCTGATTTATGAATGATTTGTACAACCCAGTACCATCCAGCAGGATTCATTAGATCAGTTACAGTGCCAGACACGAGCACTAATTCTGCCCCTGGGACCAGCCCAACTGGAAAGGAATATTGACATTTTTTGAAACATGTTCCCAGTCTGTCTGAACCACTGGGATTTCAGAAAATAAATGTATTTCATTCTTTCTAATTGATGCAGCTTGGTATTACTGTTGCTCAATGTCCAGTTTGAAACATGAAAAGCCCTCCCAGTGTCTCCACTGCATTTCTTGTATTCAAGCACTGTGAGAGGTGGAACAGAGACCTCAATGAAACTGTTGTTTGTGTTCTACCAGATTGAAAACCTCCAGCTAAATGAAAGAAAACCTCACACAGAACTATGCAGATATTGTTGCATCACACATCCCAACAAATCAGTATTAACCAGGCCTTCCAGCTATGTGGAATATTCCATTCCTTTCCTACCTACCACATTTCCTGCAATGGAAGACAGTGGCAGTAGAAATAGGGGTTCAGTGTGGTTTGGTGCTGAGCTGCCATTTGAAAGTCAGTGGGGCTAGGGCACATGACTCTACTGGGGCTTGATCAAATCTCATCTATTTTGTCATCAGGCTAGATGTGATGCTCAGTCTCAGGGATTTTGTTCCTGGACTTCAGGTAGGGACTGGAAATTGCATCCGTGTGGTGGTCTTGGATTTACAGCACATCTGCCTTGGAGAGGCAGCTCTGCCTGTCTGCAGGACAGCTACCATCCATCAGGAGAGAACCCACTTCAACTTTCCTTATCCTCAGAGAAAATAGGAAGAAACTTGGAGGCTTTTCTTTTAATCTGCAATTCCTAATGGCTCCTGTATGTCACAAGACTTGCTTAAAGCCCATATGGAATTCAGGGTGTTTACTCATTTCCAAGCAGAGAGTTTAGCTTTGTCTTCTTCATTATTCCCACTGAAGTTTGAAAGATTGTTCATAATAAAAAGCTTTGGCAGTTTCATGATTCACTAGGCTGGGTATCCAGCCAGGATATAATGATGGTTCATCAAGAGCTGTCAGCTTACATTGCATGTACTGGGGATTTCAGATGATAGAAGACAATCTGAAGACCATAGAGCCTTAAAATAGTAAGAATTGCAGAACTGCTCCCTGAAGATATCGTGACGATACAGCAACGAAATGGTGAACACCCATAAGACTGGAGGTATCCGATTCACAATAAAACCTCAAAAAGGGTCCAGTTTCAGGAAGCTCAAAGTAGACACCAAGTAGACACACTCTTTTTTCCTGAGCTGCCTCGTGATCATTTCAGAGGACTCCAGGTGCTGAGTTTCCCTGTTTCTACTCACCATTTTTAGAGGCTTGCCAGATTAGAGTTGTGCAGCTGCTGTACAGAAAAGCATGATGAAAGAAAGTTGGGGAAGCCTGGAATGCCAAAGAAAAATTATTTTCGTGCATAAAGCTACTTCAGTCCCAGTTTTATTCCTCTGTATTTAGATTCAGTTCATCTTTGCAGTCAACAAATTCCTCCTTGTTACTTAGTTGTATTTTCTTCTGCTTCTTCCCAGATGCCTAGCTCAGGCAAGCTAGTCAGGCAAGCATGACTGAATCATGCCAGGAGTACAGGGGATATGTTCAAATGAACAGTACGTAAGAGCTGTGAGGAACTGAGAAGAGAGGTACTCAAAATACGCCCCAGTTGTAGCCCTGGACAGCAAAATCTCGTTTACTTAATCAGTGCTAATTGGGCTGTTTTTAATGCATAGATGGGACATGACTGACTGGCAGGCAAGGATCCTCTTTGAATCAGCTGCCCTCTTTCTTCTATGCAGAATCACTGCTGGCATACAAATTTGTGACCAACAAAAAGGTGAGGATGAAAGAGCATACTCAGTGCTTAAAAATTCAAGGTGTATTGTCTTATGGACTCTTTCTCAAAGATGGACAGGTTGCTAAATTTGAGACTCAGAAATGAGTAACATGACTAGTTTTCTTTCTTAAAATTAAGTGCAATTCTTTCCTTTCAAATATAATCCAAGATCTTTACATATTCTGCTTGGGATATAATGTCTGTCTGAGTGTAGCAAACCTCCAGATGGCTTTGTTCATCACAAACAGGCTGGGAATGATAGCACATAGCTGTGTCTGCCTGTTCTCTCCGTGAATGTTTGTAAATTTTCTTAATGTGTGCAGGATTTTCAGCAATAAAGGTACAAAGAAACCACTTCATGCTCAAAAGGAAACAGCTCCCAGTGCTGCACCCAAGCTGAAGCATATAAGCTCTGTCTTGGTATGGCAGTGAGCTAAAAGAAATTACTTGTTTGGACTTCTCTAGCTTTTAAAGGACTTTTCAGCTTATCATTTAATTTAGGAAACAGGTTATAGTTTCTTTCAGGATTTATTGTGTGGGTTCTGAAATTACTTATTTTACCTTTTAAAACAAGAATTCTCCAGTCTTTTATTTGATTTCCCACCAGTTTCCTTCAGTTTTCGTTTTGATTCTTTTCCTTTGCAGTTCACAGTTTAAATAAAAAAGTGAAGAAAACCTTCAGAAGAAAAGCAATTGTATAAAAGCCACAGATGGATTTTCTCACTTTTCTGTCTCTGATTCCCTTGAAATTTCCTTCATATATTAAGAATCCTCAGTTCCTTATAACAGCAGAGAACCATAAATGCTGCAGACAGAACCACTCTGTCTGCATCAGCTCAATTCCTTTATTATCTGTAGTTTATTGTGCATGACACTGCATGTCTGATCATGGATTCCTCAGACCGACAGACCTATTGAAATCAAAGGCAATTTTGGCAGCAGCCACAGGAGTGCATTGGCACAAAGTCACAGGTTATGCACTTCAGGGAAAATGCCGTCACACTTTTGAGCAGAAAGGAGTAATGTAAAAGGTGAAGGAAATGATGGTTCCAGTATTCAATATTTCACCTTTTTTTTTTCCTTTCGGTTTTGTTGACATGGCAAGTGCGGAGCTATACTGTTTACATTAATCTCTGCTCTGGAAAAAGTCTGAGACTCTGGGATGATGCTTTCCAGGATCAAATACTTTAATTATTCTTCTTTTAGTAACTTCCATGCCATTTTCTTTTCCAACTACAATAATTGCTTTGTAAGTGATGTAACTATATGAAAATTAATCTACAGTTAAAATGGAATGTACTGGCAAAATAGAAAAATCTATTGACATTTTTAAAAATCAAATTAATTTAGGAGAAACAGCTTTTATTATCTTCTTCCATGTATGATTGTGAAGAGCTGAACTAGCTCATTTCTTTCACACTTGCATAGTCGGTCATAATATTAAGCAAGGCTCTAAGTGTCTTTATGGTCACCAAGAAGCTCCAAATGATGCCACAATTCAACATTACCACTGTGACGAGAATTGGTTTTTCTACATTTGGGAATTTCCAGACATTTTTCAGAAGAGCTTGCAGTGACATCTGAAGGCCATACAGTAGAAAGTCAGGGATCTGAAAAATCCTTTCCCTCTTTTCCTCTCTAGAAGCATGTTTTTCTCATGAGGTGTGGGAGCTACGTAAACATTTTTCAGGAAGGTGAGAGTGGTAATCTTATTTAGTTAATATACAAGTGCTAGGAAATAGGGAGAGAGGAGGAGAAGGCTATCTGCAGAGCTCCAGCTTGGAGGAACACTTAGGAAACCAAAAGATGACTAACAGTTTGTGTGCTACTCTGGAAGGATGCAGGCTGGGAGCATTTGCTGGGAGCACCATCTATTTAATGTCCTTTTTGATGGAGCATCCACAATTGCATAATCCAAAGGGAGTTGCCTGCCTATAGATACTTGTTCTTTGACAGATCTGTCACACTTCTCAGAAATCAAGATGCAAAATCCATCACTCAGGGACATGGTATATGTGTATCAAATACTCTCTGGGGGATGAAGAGTCCGTTAAACAGCAAGTCCCTAAACTCATCCATATAAAGAATTCACATCTGTGACAGATAGAATATGGAGAGTACCCATCGTCGAACAGGTGATCTGAGTCTAATGTGCTAGTAAAGCACTATAAATATTAATTTTATTTCACCCTCTCAGAGACGTGTGGGTGAGCCCAGAGGGACAGGAACTGCTTATACAGAACATGAGTGAGAATTTCAGGATTATGTTGTATGAGTGGGATCATGTCTCTGGGATGCAATGGCGTTCCCAGCATTGGCTCTTTGAGGCAAGCCTGCATGATACAGAGTTAAAGATGAATCTTACAACAGAGTCCTGTAAACTTTGCTACATAGTAGAAGAGTGAATTAGTCTTATGTAAACAGCTAGTGAATTTGTAAGAAGTGAAAGCACAGCAGAATTACTGCTGCTTAGAGGAGGTAGCGAAAGTATGGAAATCAACAACATAAGAGTAATCAGTTGACTGAAGTCTTGGAGATTTTCTGTTATGATAATTTCTCTGTTCTTCACTCCGTGGAAAGAATATGAGCAATTCACCTACTTCAGCCTGTCAAAGAAAAATGCCAGGCATTCTAGTATACCTTCTCCATTTCTCATTATGACTCCATTTATAGATTCTTAATGACTTTCCTTAGGCTATGAAGACTGTTGGCAAAGATGTGAGATTTGTATTGAGACTGGATTTATAATTAAACAAGAGCTCAAGTATTGGGTTCATGGTTTGGTGTAGAATGCTCATTCAGATTCAAGTATGAGGTTCCTGAAAACTAAGAAAAGTTGCAAAAAACCCCTGAAGCATCTTGGCTGTGGCTGAAGTTTTTGCTTTAGATTATAACCAAATGAAAAGCATGTAGTTCCATCCAAACTGAGAGGTATTTGAGATTAGTATTCTGGCCTACTTACACATGACCTTTCTTTGTTCTAGTTCATTTCTGTCATCTGTTTTGAGTGCTGCATGCTTTGCTGCTCTTCTAAGATATCTATTGGTGCTTTCAAGGCATGAGGTTGCATTGACTATTATGCAGCTGCCTTCTACACTGGAAAGTGCCACAGTGCAGTCACACACCTGCTGACCCTCTCTGAGAATCCACCAGATGCCCTCTGGCAGCTGTCTCTGGGTTTGCAGTGAATGGTGGCAGGACTGAAAAGAGCAGGGCCCTGGGCAACCTCATGCCCATACTCTGTTGAGATTTACTTCTGTAAAGCGTCAGTGAGTATTTGACTGGACTTACTGGGGGAAGAGTACTATGCGGATTTAGACTTGGGGTACTACTAAACTTTCCTGAGCTTTGCTGAAAAGGCACTTCTGTGTGCATTTTCCAGACACCACCATCCTCAAACTCATGGGACAAAGGTAAAATCCGTGTTAGTAAACTTTCTTTAGAAGTGTCACACAGCCTGATGAGTTTCTTTCACAGCAACAGCCATTAAAAAGTCATTACATAAAATGTAATTTAAAAAGTCTGCAGGGCAGAAATGCATTATCTGGGTTGTCTGTGGGTACCCTCTTTTATACTGCAGCTGCTGAGTTCCACATTCTAGCCACAATATTGCTCTGAAGCAGGTAAAGCTTTTATAGGTTTTTACATCTTACTCCTGTTGTTCATGGTCCTTTTACTTCCCTTCAGCTCATCTGTTCTGGTTTCCTTTGCTCCATCAGAGTTCAGAAAGTAAATCAATTAAATTTTTCTCTCCCCTCTGAAGTCATGTTTCAAAACTCAGTCTTTACTTTTGAGGAAGCCAGTATTTCAGTTCTCCATGATAAGGGCTGCAACTACCCGAGAACCCCCTACCACTGCTCACCTTTACAGGAGGCAGGACTCGTTCCAGCATTGTCCTGTGGGATGAATCTCCACTGTGGAATGGAGACCTCTGAGCAAGGACAGGTCAGAAAGCCTACAGGACGCAGCACAAGCCTTTGCAGAAGTAGCAGCTTGTTTTTGAAAGCAGTACAGTCGTGTTTGCTCACTCTTGTCCCTCAGCTGATGGACTTGCCTCTGTAGCAGAAGCTGAAATCTAGCTGGTACAGAGGGAAGAGCTTTCCTATGCTTTTTGAAAACTGCAGAAAAAAGTTTCCCCCTTTTTCTTAATGATACTGCAAAGTATCCACACTCTACACTCTTGAGTACGAGCAGCACATCTCCAGCCTCCCTTCTCTTTTTCAAAAAGTCAGCACTGTAAATTTAAATTACTCTCCCTATGTGACGTAACCCTGACCAGACCCTATAAAACCCACTACCCGTGGAGCCACCTAACCTCTACTGTGAGCAGAGTGTGGCAGAGAGGATGACACACTCGCGAGAGAAACGAGTCATGCCTGACAGAATGCTCAGCAGCTGCGGCAATACCACACACCAACAGCACCAGGGACTATGGGATGTCCTATGTCGCTTTGTCTTGAGACACTGTGTTATGCTGAGATCTGTCACTAGATGGTGCATTCGACAAATGATTGGAAAAGATTGATCTTCCCATGCGGACAGCTTTTGGCCCAAGACTGACCTTAACAATTCCATTTGCTGTGTAATCCTTTTCATAACTTTTCACAAAGTTGACCCTTCTTTGCAGGAATTGAGTTCCGTGCTTCCACAGCTGCCAGGGTGGCACTTTGAGACTTTGGCATTTATGCTTGTAGATTTGGGGGATTTTTTTGCCTTTTTTTTTTTTTTTCTGACCACAGATTAGGTTAACAAGTCACTTAGAAAAAAGAAAACTTTAATGTCATACTGAGTTTGAGGGGTGCATAGAGGGGGTATGTTAGAAAGTATCTGATACTGCATTTCCCATCAGTCTAGGTAATTAAATGGAACTGAAGACATGCATATTATTTGCTGGAGAATAAATGCTGATTTATCGCCCCATGGCCATTTACCATTGCCATAGGACAGTGCTTCCTTCTAATGAAGCTTTCCTTCCCCTCCCCTGCGAGACAGTGTGTGTAGGCAGAGACTCCTGTGTCCAGGGGATTAGTGCATGCCTATCCCTTCGGGTGTGTGGAAACCCATTTGTATTCAGAATTTGGGGCAGGGCAGTGGGCAGCACAGCAAGCAACACACACATTGTTGGGAACTATCGGCACCTTCGCCAAGAAACTCAGAAGAGCTGTCAGTGTTGGAGGTGTGGGCTGTGGGTGTGCTTTTCGAGCAGGTGGTTGCAGACCTATCTGGCAGGTAACAGAGGGCGTACTATTAATCTTTCTTTGGGGTCCGGATTGTGTTAGGGATCACTAGGTGGTGCTGTTACACATCAATCTCACAGCTTCCCTTGGTATCCACACATTTTCAGTCTTTGGAGAAACAGTTCTTGTCACGGTTGCGTTTACGGTAACTCTGTGAAGAGCTGCTGAAATAGAGAAAGGGAGGAGACAGCAGTAGCTGGCTGGGAGGGAGTGTAGCTTCTTTAAACCGTCGCTTGTTTAAACCGCCTGGGCTGAGATTTCTGGGGGAAAAGACTGACTGCACACAGGCAGCATGCGTCCTCTTCCTAGGAGAAGTGTGTGTGCTCAAATCCAGCATCCTTCCTCATTGAAAGCTTCATTTTGAGGGCCCTGGATTTGTGTTTCCCCTGGATTGACAACAGTGTGCCAAAGTACAGCAGTATCTTAGTTTACATGAAAAAATTCAGATGAATGTCATGGAAAAGGAAATCTTAGTAAGAGGTGTTGCCTTCTAGGGTCATAAGTAGATAAGTAAAATAATGTCAGAGGAGATTAGGAATTTCCTGAATGTGAATTCTTTAGAAAATGAACTAGCTCAGGTTATAAATTGTTTCTAAACTTATTTAGAGAGACTTTAAAGCATTTTAGATATCAAATTTAATTTCTGATTAGTTCGAAACTTTTCTTTTTGGTATTATTTTAAACAAATATGCCTTGACTGTTTCCATTTATTCATTGATATATTTTAAATGGAAACAACCACATATGTGGGAATACATTGTATTGATTTAGTCAGATTCCATATATTCTACAAATGTACACATATATCCCATCATTCTGTTCTCACACTAATCGTAACTTTAGGAAATGATTGGGAAACCAGGAAGTGGAACTAACCATTAAAAGAAAGCAGAAACCCAGACTAATCCCTGGCAAGCCATCCAGTCTTTTTTTTTTTTACTTGCTATATCCCACTGTCTGCCTTGGTCATCTGGTTTAGGCCTTCATCCTTCTCATGTTTACTACATACTGAATATGTGAACGTGTATTTTAATATTTTTAGGGTAAGATCTTAAACCTTGCCTACGAGGAAAAAATTATACTGAATCAACTCTACTGAATTAGAAATTGATTTAGTTAAATCAGTGGAACTCTCCTGAGCACTTTATACCACTTCAGTTTCAGTAGTGAATCAGTGAGTAACAAATCAATTCTGATGTCAGAGAGTGAGAAAGATTAGACTAGATCTTCAATCCTTCTATCTCAGTATTTATTAGGCTAAGGCGTCTTCAGGGCTTGTTGCTGTTCTCTTTAATTTTCTCTGCCTAATGGACCTGATCCAGCTCTTGATGGCATAAATGAGGGGTTTTCCATGACCTCCAGCTGGGAGCTGGAGATAGCAATATCTTTATTAAAAACCTAAAGAAGCTTAGAATGACAGATAACTCAAACCTGCCTCCTCACTGCATATTGAGTTCACAGATTGTGGCTAGTATTGCAGAACTCGCCTCTGCACTGAAAAATATGTTATTTTACATTCAGGGCAGGAAAATTCATCCTCTACTAACATTGTGCTGAGAGTATCACTATGCAAAGAGTCATAATCTGATTTGATTTTCTCAACAGCTGATAACA
This sequence comes from Pachyramphus minor, assembly GCA_013397135.1. Taxonomy (NCBI): domain Eukaryota; kingdom Metazoa; phylum Chordata; class Aves; order Passeriformes; family Tyrannidae; genus Pachyramphus; species Pachyramphus minor. Next base: position 162,501 of record VYXB01007518.1, read on the forward strand.
TATATTTTGAGATATAAAAATATTTTTCAGCAATCTCCACAGATTTTGTGCATTCATGTTGGATAGACTTGGGACTTATTTCTAGTTTTGTGTCAGCTTAACCAGAAACTAGACTGATGTTGCGCTCAAATAAAAAAGCACAGCTTTTAAAAAATGTATTTCAAAAAGTGCTTGCTTTTTTGTTACCTTTCTTCTTCTCTACCTTTCTTCAGACCTCTACAACCATTAATAATTAAGAAGGATATCTGAGAATATGCTGAACAAGAATATGCTGAGTTCTACTCACTGAAAATTTTCCTTACTCTTCCCAAAGCATCTTATTTCTGGCTGTAGAGAGTAGCAGTTAAACTCTTGGAGCATCTGCCTATTCCAGGAAGAGTAACTCACTTGTTTACAAACCTGAGATTTTGGTTTAGTGCAAAGTAATCTTTCTCTTTCTAAACTGGATGTTGTAATGCTGAAAACTCTGTAACCAGCAATGTGCTGGCATGCTCTTACAGGACTCACCTATAGTCCTGGAAGTCTCTGTATTGTAACTGCTGATGTCCCCTTCCGCTTCCATTTCTATTCCAAATGTGATTTCTTGTGTGTTTTATAGGTTTATAATGGAACTTACATCTTTGCCTAAATCCCTTTGGACAAGTGACAACAAGCTTTTGCATCATCATTTTCCGGACATATTGGCTACTGTTCATACCACACAAGACATTCCTGAAGAAGTTGTTTTTGGACCATGCATGCTCCAGAACACCCTGCTGGACACTGTAGCCTTTATTGCTCTCAAGTGTTCTGATAAACGGAACATCCACTATGTATTTAAGGTATGAGAAAACACTGTGTAATGTCCGTCACATCAAAAAGAGCTACACCATCCCTGAGAAGGTAACTTTGCAAGGGGTAGGTTTTTTGTTTTGTTGAGTATGAGTAACAGCTCCTTCAAAGGGGAGAAGTAGTCAATGCATTTCTGATTTATCAGCTGTGGGTTAGAGGGACCTCAGTGAAAACTGTTTCCTTTGCAGGAAGAATACGAAGTTCCACCTCTATGCTGACGATTGATGACCTGCTTCAGCACTGATGTGGACTAGGGGGGGAACGGGACGAATAGTTTAGAAACCTCATGCTCAGGTTTCATCCTTACAAAGGGTATTTATCAGGTGTGACAGCCTTGTGAGAACAGAGAGGGAAGACTGTGGCATTGCACTGATTCATGCAGGTGGTGGATTCACAGCATTTATTGACAGATCCAAGCAAGTGCTAACACAGTTTGCTCAGTTGTCCATAAAAGTGAAATCACCATTGCAGCTGAGCAACGAGTCCACACAATCTTCAGGCAGCCACAAGTTACTGCTGTTAGTACATGGACCTCGTAAAGTTACCTTAGATATATGTATGTCTGTTTTAGAGCTGCACTTCTCAATCACTGTAGAGAAGGCAGAAACCTTAGGATTGTGATGGAGTATTAACTTTCTAACTTTAATTCCCCCCAATTTTTTTGTTCCATAGCCACTGTTTATTATAACATTTTCATTTGAGCAATGCATATTTCATGCTGGTCTATTATCCTGGCTTTCTGGGTCTCGGAGTGCCCTTCAGTCACCACTGGTCTAGATGAAGATGGAGAGGTAGTGTTTTATGGTGTGAGGAAAGCCAATTTCCCACATTCCATGGCATGGGTGGATCTGGGAGAGATCCAGGTTCACCCAAGATTTCTGTGCTTTGGAGGAGAGAAATCCCAGGGTGTGCGTGTGAAATGGAAGATACAGTTGTTGGGAGATACCTGTTTTACACTTCTGCTTTAAACAAAATAATAAAGAGAGTAAAAGGCTTCAGGGTTTATCTGACTGTTTTGAGTCTGGCACAAGTTTGCTTTCTTGGACAGTGTTATTAGCACTCCAGGAGATCAACAAAATCTTTGGAGAGAAACCTGTCCTGAAATGAGGCTTTATTTATGAAATATGTCGGTATTTCTCCTGGGAGTTTTGAATTACTGTAGACTCAAAAAAGAGCCTCAAAGGGTTTCTACATTGGAAGAGCCCTCTGGAGGGATGGCTTTAATGTTTTTCTACACTTGAGCTAAGTAATTGCTATGCATCAATGAAATTGGATGCCTGAGTTGGCTCATATCTCTGTCTTTTGGAAGTACATACATGGAATTCTGTGCAAGTAGCTGTTTCAGATGCAATCGGTAGTCCCATAGTCCGTTAACTACTCATAATTAAAAGTAAACTTTCCAGAAATCAGGAACTACTGTTAAGTTCCTAACTGTGTGTAATCAATTAATTAACAATTCAATCATGGTACTTTGTTGTTGTCATGGTACTGAAATGCAAAACAAGAAATGGGTTTTGCTCTGCTGGCTATAGTACAAACAGAATACACACAGGAATAATTTGGCAAGAATCTGGGGAATATTATTTCTAACAATGTTTCCTTATCTTGGGCTTTTTTGTTTAGATCAAAAGGGAGCTCCATAGTTTTTTGTCATCCACTTGGAGACCTTAATCTGAGCTCCTTGGCACAATTTATACACTTGGGCAAAGCAAATGCCTTGGCAACCCTTGGCACAGGTAGTTCTTTCCAGCTGAGTTCCTCTACCCCTTACAGCTTCTTGTGGGTTTCAAGGAAGAGTCGTATTTTCTCCCTTCTCCTCCAACCTCTCCCAAGGAAGCCAAGTTGCTTCCATAGACCAGCTGTGATTGAGCCTGTTGGTCTGTGAAGCCCTTACCTCATATATGGGTGCAAAGAATTCATCTGAGGGTTTGCCATCGCCAGGTTTATGGTGACTCTAAACACATGGAAAAATCTAAAGCTGGTGTGTGCTTCTATTTGGCAGCACCCAGATATTATGTCTGGTACTCCTCCACACCTTCTTTAGGCTTGCTCAGCTCTTTCTGTGGAGTCCTGGTTCCTGGAAGAGCTGTGCTCCTTTGACTTTGCTTAGAGCGCTGGGTGGCTGCTTGATATTTCTGAAACACAGCAACTAAAATATGACAGCCTCTGTCATAGCTATTAGTTACAACCACTGTGTGTGGGTGGGTGTTCTTGTGTAGCTGTCAGACACTTGTATTTCTCAATCATTGTTAATTACCATGGCATTTAGAGAGAACCAGTTACAGGCCATTCTGATTTATTTTCTCCCTTATACTAATTAACTCTCACCCTCATGGTCCCTTAATGTTTCATTCTTGTATCCAAGCTACTAATGTGATTGGTAGGGAATAGTCAGTTAAAACCAGAGAAATAATTAGACAAAATACTGTTTTTGATACCAAACACCAGTGAATGGCTGCCCTGCAATTAGTGGAAAACAAAGAGCTATACATTGCTTGGGGTGAAATTTAGATCATACTTGTCATTAGATATTTTTCATTTTCAGACTTTTTCCTTTCTAAACAATGACTTATTGCTTCAAAAATTAGTTGAGGCTTTTTATGCATGTAAATGCTGCCCTTGATCACCCTGTGTTTCAGCCTTCAAGCTATGAAAATCTTCCCCATCTTTCAAATACTGCAGAGTGCATAGATCTGCTGTGGTAAACACCAAGGAAAAACCTATGAAGAAATAAATCATTCCCTATTCAGTGTAATAAAATAACTAGGATGAGAGTCACACTGAAAGAGGAAGACCAAGCCAAATGTTGTGTAGTTCTATTATGTCCAGAGCATAATCAATCAACCTGTGACTAAATGACTCATGAGTCCTGTGGATAAAGGTTTATATGTGGCTGAGGACTGTACTTTAATATACACACAAAATGGAAATTTAATTTGAGTAGTAGACTTAATATTATTTTTTTAACTTTTTAATGCCTGACCTTACAACCTAAGCAATGGTTTTTTGCCTAATTTGTTTGGTATTTCTGAATGCACACGAAGTAAATCAACCCCTTGCAACTCTCAGAAATTATTTAATGAAGAATACTGATCTGATGAGTTTTTATCTGTTTAAATACCTTGAAATGAATGTAATTATTTATCAAAGGTAAGAATAGGAATATCTAATTTTATTTCTGAAAAAAGAAAGAGATCCTGTAAGTGCTTCTTAGTTGTATTTATTAAAATCTATGTTTTATGTAATCTAGCCAAACAGGTATGCAGATGTTGTCTACTTGGTGTGTTGAATCAAATAACCAAGGTTATTCTTATACCTCCTGATCCATATCCTCTTATGTCAGTGAAAAACTCAACATGCAACTGCCAAGAGTGTGTGTTCATGTCCAGTCTCTCACTGCACTGACTCGGGTCTGCACATCTCTCATGTCCCCAGGCCACAGCACCCTGACTTGTATCCCATTTTTCCCGTGGGGACTGAGACCCCTTCTTACAGAGGATCACAGCTTCTGTACCTCTGTGATCTACACCTGGCACTGTCTCATGGGATAACCTGCATAGGACAGAGAACATCATCCTTGCCATGAGCGGGCCAGGAGACTGACCAACATACCAGACCCTGGCACTGTCATGAGACATTACACATGAACATTGGTGTCTCCTTTTCCTTCCTACGCAGCTGTATTCCCAGAGTTCCTAGCACTCACGCAGGGGAAGCCTTTTCCCTATGATGACTTTGGATTTGCTAACATTGGTGTATGTATTGGGCTCACAGCTTTGTCATATTTGCTCAAGTGAGGCTTTGTTCTTGAATGTGATGTAAATCTTACTCTGGCTCTCAAGACCTGTAACTTCCCTTTTATGTGTCCTGTCTCACAGGTAGATGTTACGTCTGTGCACGGTCCTGCAGGACTGCCTTGGATGAGACTTGTACAAGCAGCTGCCAATAGCAAGGAGCAGAACTTGGAAGCTTACTTAGAAAACAGCCAATTATATTATCGTTCCACCAGGAAAATCAATAAAAATGAAGAGTTGCTTGTCTGGTATGATGAGGAGCTTTCCAGCCTCTTGGGTTTCAATGAGATAAAACCTCAGAGTCCCCAGAATGGTAAGTACCAAATTGCTGACTGCAGAGGTCACTGAGGTCATGAAAGTGAATCTACAACTTCTTTAGTATGTGGTTGTTTTGTAATAAGGGAAATAAAACCTGTCCAAATCCTTAGCTGGTCAGCTAAGAGAATAGACTTTCTGCTTTGGGGATTGAGCTGGAGGCATAGAGCAAGAACAAATTTGCAGTTCTCAATGCCATTTTCATTGCTGCTTTCTAGCAGAGGGTGGTGCACTGGGGATTCATGCTGAAATTTTTGAGCTACATAATGGAAACCTGTGCACCTGGCTAACTTGGAATCCTAAAAGTCTGAATTATCAATTGGAAATACACCTTTTTTAGCTCATTGAGGAGTCAGGTATAGGCCAGTGTTCAGCTTTAATCTTGTAAATGACCAGGGCTATAAAAATACATAACAAACCTAACAGTACTGCATACAGCAGTCTGCCTATTTGGTGTGGGACATGGTGGGAAGGAGGAAAAGGCCTTGAGTTTATTTCTGAGATGTTGGTGAAAATTCATTGCTCCAAAACAAATTCACCTGGCAGTTGTTGAACATTTACATTACATAGACACCAAGAAAATCAGTCAGGTCCATGCCAAGTCTGACTACAGCTGTCATTTGCTCCAAACTTTATCTAGTTAGACTGGAACAAAACCCTTTCTACATTCCTTTTAGATGATTTACAGAGGTTGGTTAGTAAAGGTGTAGGCTGGTAAAGGTATGAGTTGCCAAATTTATATGGTAATGTGCTTTTCTGTAAATTATTATTAAATTAATACAGACACATTCATAGTAGGAACTCACTAAATAATTCTGTCTGATTTCAGTGTGTTCTGTTAGCTTCTGCATAGACACACATTGTCAGCCCTTTGGATTCACCAGGGAAAAGTGTTATCATCTGCACAAGAAACACCGTATCTAGACTCAATACTTTAAACTAGCAGGTGTAATGTTCTATCCAATTCAGCAGCCTTATTTTCTTATAGAAAGTTCCGTTTCTGTAGTTTGGAAAGTGATCTAAGCTGTGCTGAGGCCAAAATTAGAAATTTGTAGTACTGCCTAACCAATCTATGAACTTTCCTATGTATCTGAGACTTCAGGTGCTGTCTGGCATCATCTACATTTAAAAATTGCTGTGTGTTGTGAAATAACATAGCATGGATATAGTTTGCAAAAGTTAAGATGTACCATATGTGTCTTGGTTGCTGAGTTATGTATCATCTGTTCATGGCAATCAATCCTCTCAGTGAACCTGAGATACAGTAGGTCTGAAGGCCAGAAGGAAACAAGTGTTCCCCATTCCTCCTGCACATCACTGGCATTGTTTCACTTTGAACATTATTTTCTGTGCCACAGACGTCTGTGCCTTAAGGCATATAACAGCTTGTCAAATGAGTATAAGTAAGGCCTTCAGGCTAAGGTCAGATGATTTGTGAATGATATTAAACTTGCGGAGTATCCTGAAAATAGAGGCTCATGTCAAAATCTTGGAATCCAGGTCTAAAACACATTACTGCTGGGATATATAGAGTTTAACATTCATCCTGTATTAAAGCCAATGACTTAGTTGAGAAATATAGACCCAAATCTGTGTTCAGACTTCAAATCATCATAAAGTCTATATGGTTTTATGTAGGTCATTGTATACTGGCCATTTTATTTAATTTTATGTAATGTAATTACATTTTATGTAATACAGCCTTGGTTTGAGAGTCTAAATGAAAGCATTTCTGCAAGTAGCACATGGAGGCAAATAAGAGGCAACCATTTTGTATAGCAGGAAGGGACCTGATTCAGCACTGGCATTAGCTTTACCATGAGTAATCTTGTATGACGCAAGAGATGTTTCTGATTTTTTGTTTGTGTCAATGACAGGGTCAGTATCTGCATCCATCCATGATTCTGCCTTTGCAAAACTCATCATTTGTTGTCTGTTTCTGCAGAGTTGAAATGCCAAGAATGTGACCGAGTCTTTAAATGTGAGCATTCCTACCTGTCCCATGTCCGTTTCCTCTGTGTCCCAGAGAAGAGTGCCCTGCTATGGAGAAACTTCCAGAGCTCTAAGACTGAAAAGAGCAACTTAGCTGAGCAGACCACAAATTTCCACAGTCTGGCAAGGGATCTAGAAGTCAAAATGGCAGCTTGTAAAGATGATGCACATGGTCTCATTGGAGAAAGGAGAGCAAAATCTGAAGAGGCTGAGAACAACAGGAGCAGGAAAACAGTGTTGTTGGAGAAAACCAATAATTTGACTGAGGAACGTAACTGTGGGGGCAAGGAAGAGGTTGGGGGAGAGCATGCATTGTCTGGTTCTTTCTGGAAGCTTAATTCAGGGAGGCAGTCATCTAGGAAGGATGTTTCAGAGCAGAAGCAGAGTGCTTTCACTGAGGTCAGGAGGATGAAGGAGAAGCTGAGGAATGAGAAACTGAAGGAGCCAGAGCAGGAGGATGTCACAGTCCCAGGTGGTAAAGAGCAGGTACCAAAGGAAGTGTTGCTGAACTCCTCTGGTAGTGCATTCTCCTTTGTTTGGCCCACCAGAGCTCGAGGAGAACAGAAGAGTGCTTTCAGCAAACCCAGTAAACATCTAACAGAAAGAGCTGCAATAAATTCTTCTCATCCCATGAGTGAGTCAGCAAAGAGCCTGGGGGAGCTGTCTGGCTTCATTGCCACCACAGACATCATGTGCTGCAGCAGTCTTCTCAATTCCAAGTTCTTTGTCAGTGATTTGTGTAGTGCTCAGATGCTGCAGACAAGCATCACTCGGAGCAATATTTTCCCATATACCTCAGAACCATGGCCCAAACAAGCAGGAGGACAGTTACAAAACACAACCACCACTTCTTCTTCCTCCTCCTCCTCCTCCTCTTCCTTGACTCTTCTTCCTCCCACCTTCACATCGTTTGGAGTGGCTGCCCAGAACTGGTGTGCCAAATGCAACCTGTCCTTTCGCATGACATCTGATTTAGTCTTCCACATGCGGTCACATCACAAAAAAGAATACTCCTCAACTGAATCCCAGTGCAAGAGGAGACGAGAGGAGAAGCTGACATGTCCCATTTGTCATGAGTACTTTCGAGAACGCCATCACTTATCCCGGCACATGACTTCTCATAATTAGAGCTGTGCAGACAGATGTCACCAAGGGACTGGGCAGGTTGGGTAAAGAAGGGAATGATAGTTCACTTATATACATTTCTTTTTGAGTTTACATTAATTTCTTACAGGAATTCACTGTTTACAATAATTTATAATAGATGCTTTGCAAAAAAATTATAAAATGTTTACAAGAATCTGAGTGGCTTGTAAGTCTTGAAAATTCAACCTAGCCCTTGTCAACATATTTTTGAGGAAATAAAATAGTGAAATGAATGCACATGCAGTGTTAATTTGCAGACTAGGGAAGAAAATTATAGTTTTGCAAACAGAATTTTCTTTGCTTATGTCTGATCTGTTGGTGTCTGTGCAGTACAATGTAAATACAGAGCAACAACCACCTCATTGAATGAGGAACATTTGAGCACTAAAAAAATCAGAGCTTATATGCTAAGAGAAAAGAAATTACTGTTTCTAGCAGTGTTGGTGGACTCTTACTCCTTTATGTTAGCTGAATCAGCTCTCTTACCAGATTTGTGAGCTAAAAACTTAAATCTCACCATCTCCTTGCCTTTGAAAGGAACCTGAAGTTAAGACTGTCTGAAATCTGTGATTGTCAACAACTGACCAGCAGGCTGCCAAAGAGGATGTGACTTGTAAAGCAGTGCATTTGAATTCTGTTCTAGGCTCTGCTGCTTTTGAAATATCTTTTACAAAGTCAAATCAGCCTGGATCTGTATCAAAATGTGACCTGTTGTCAATGTTATTGTGTAGACAGGAAGCAAAAATTCTACCCTGAGGTGTGCTTGCAAGGTCTGTGTGACTTCAGCAGGCATACAGATCTGGTGGGGGTAGAGTTTAGCCTGTGGTTTTCAGGTTTTGGATATACCAAAGGAAGCAGTGAGGGTATTTGAGTTACAATTAGCTACTGATAGATAGAATCTGCACACTAATTGTGGACGATAGTCTCTGTTTTGCTAACAGGTAGAATATGAATGGCCTTCACAAAATGACACAGGCATATATGAATTTTATTGCATTACACCAGCTTGTCTATCCACTGATTTCTACATGGGCCAATGCTCTTGATAGCTTATGACAACGTGTTCCTGAAGAAATCATTCCTCTCTCTTGCATACTATTTTTTCAGGTTGTCTGGTTTTTTTGTGGCGTGCCTCTGAGCCTCATCTGGTTCATCAAGGGCTATTACTCACTTCCAGACAGAGAATGATCAGAAACCACTCCTTTTCCAGCTAAGACTAAAGGACATTGCAATATTCTCTTTATGTTCCACCCTACTGATGATATATGCCACTGTTTGTCTGCAGCACACTGGACAGAATTTTGAGTTCCCAAACAATGCGTAGTCTGATAATGCAAGTATCAGTACATAAACACATCTGAGCAACAAAAGAGAGCCTGGGAGTCTTAGGCTGTCAGTTGGAACCAATATATTACACTCATTGTCATCTCTTGGGAGATTTCTATAAGTCATGAGATTGTATTCTTACCAATACATTGCTGTTGAACATACATACGTGGCTCTTTCTGTTAATGTAAACATTTGACTTACTGCAGGCCGACATTTTTGCAACATAAAGAGATAAAACTGTTACATTATGCCTTTGAGTTCAGAAGACATAAATTGAGACTTGGGTTCTGGTTGGATTGTAACACAGCTTTCTAAGGTCAGTGGTGGAAGCTCTTTCACTGGAGTCATTAAAAACCAAAATGAACAAAGACTTTGAAACATGGAGCACCGGGAACAACCTTGCATTGAGGAGGTAGGAGATGATGTGGTTTCCTCTTAATCTTTCCATCTTTACTTTGTGTCCAATAACATTTACTGTGTAAGGAATATATTTATGGCAAGGATTAATGGGCCAAATTTCACTCCATCTGGTTTTACCTGAGTGCCAGCCACTTTACTGTGAAGTCAATGTCCATAAAGTGTAATGAAGGACTCCATGGTGTAACTGCATTCATCTGTGGTCAGGATTATATTTCCCATTAGTAGTGTAGGCCAGATTGTGATCTCATTTATTCCACTGTAAATCCAAAATAAGTCCATGTTGCTACTTCTGATTTACATTAATTACTTTAAGATCAGCCTGGCCCAGTATAAACAAGACTAAAAATTGTTTGGTACCATTGCTGTAAAATGTTCTCTTCTGTACTTACTGAAAGATGCCATGTTTTCTTAACAGTTTAATGGTTAGAAACCTAGCTTCAGATTTCTTCTGGAAAAAGACAGGACCAGCTGTATAGTACTCCTCAGTATTATTTTGGTGCATCACTTCAACATTACCCTGCTCCAAGGGCCTATTTTTCCAGTGCATTATACCTGGTGTATTATTTAAATCTGGTTACATGGTTTCACTGATTTTTGTGTTGGTACAACTGATCTGGAGAAAGTGTGGAAAATCAGCCACTGATAAACAGCTGCTAAATCTCAAAACCTTCTGGTGGTGTGATAGACCTGCCTCCTCAGAGTGTTCACCAGTAATCAAACTTCTTCACTCTGGTATGAGGATTGAGCAAGCAGCTTTCCTTTATGTCATGGATTTCTTTTCTGTGGGGAAAAAAAGTGTGAGAACTCTTTCTGGTTTCCTTGTGGGCATATCTCAGCCACAGCAACTTACATACTGTGATGACAAGCAGCCTATGAATGCCTTCTGTGCACAGAAAGGCAAGAGAACCAGTTACGAAAAGTGGCAGAGCTGATTCAAAAGGCAAAAATGAAGAGGAGAAGTTTTTAATCAGCTTTTTTTCTGGTACTTTGCTCACCTCCTCCAGCAGCAGCGGCAGTGCAGTTTGGTCCTGGCATGTAAAGATTGACGATTTTCCTCTTGTAACGTGGGGATCACACTGCAGGCAGCTGTGTGCAATATTATACTTGTTCCTTCGGAGGTGGCCATTGGCATAAAAATTGAGTGAACAGATTGCTTCTTATTCTGGGCAGAAGTACTTTGTGGACTAAGACTCATTTGCACACACAGCCAACCAATATGACGTCTTGTTGCCTGCTGTGTCTGTGCTGATATCAGGGCAAACCCACATAGATGCCAACAGAAGCAGAACTTGGTATGTGTAAAATGAGCTTGTGTGCAAAGCTCCTTGTGCAGGCATGGTGAATGTCTTTTATGTGTCTCAAGTTTAACTGAGTGTCTCATCTAAGCTGGGTTACATAAACCAGGGGGCTTGTCCAAAATTTTTGCAGATTATATGTCTTTAAATGAAAATATTCATATTAAAGCTGAGTGAACCAAGTATTGCACAGGGAGAGGGAAGCCTAATGAGACAAAGAAAAACAAACTTCCTATAATTGAGTCATGCTGGAAGCTTATTTCCCCTTATGTCTAGAAGTCTGAAAATTTAAATTGGTGCAGATGAAATCCTGCTGGAAGGAAAGGACTCCACTGGAGCAGGGGTTTCATAAAGAAATGAAGGGACTTCGGAATTCATGAAGGACTGCATTCTATCCCAGTGAAATACTGTGATTTTACAGCAGAGATCTCTGTCTTTTCTACAAGTAGAAATGCTAGGGGAAAAAAAAGGATTTTGTTTTTAGAACAGGAGGAGACAAGCTGACTGGTTCTTTTCCTGTCTTTGCTAGCAACTGCCTGTTCATTTTGATCAAACCACTGTTTCTCATGACATCTGTTTCTGGATCAGTGAAAAAGGACACAACACAATGTTGTCAAGCTTAGCTGTGCAGGGTGTTTTTCTGCAGTGGGTAGTGAGTTTACCAATAAGAAATGCCAGATTAGGATATTTGTTCACTTATCGATCATTGATCCCCGAACTTTTTCCAATGAAGATGTGTTTCTCCATCAAAATGGCACTCAGATACGCTTTTGAAAAATATATATTTACTTGCTTTTTATGGGGTAATTTTTCACTAATCAGTGCAGTCTGTGGGCTCCCTTTGGTCTACAGAGCACAGTTTGGAAATCACTGGACTAAGGCAACACACACAAAAAAAATAGCTGGCTCTCATTCTTTGGTTAAATTTCTATGAATGCTAAAATGAGAAAGATGATACTGCTAGGTGGTCTGATACACCAGCTCCTTTCTTCCTGCCTTTAAAAGGAACTTGATTAGGATTAAAATTCAGGAAGTTATTCTAGGTGAGATGGTAAGGAAATGGTGCTATAAACTGTTGAATGCCCATGTCAGCTCTGGACCCAGATGAGAGAAAGGTGGCAGGTTCAGCATGTTTCCTGTTGTGTTGTGGAAGGGCACTTCACAAATTGCTTGTCCCTCCCTAAAAACCTTCTTACTTTCTCATTTAAGCCCAAACCATGGATTTTCCATAACTAATTTTTACTTGTAGTTTTGTGATATTCAGACCTTTCAATGCAGTGTAATTTTCTACACAATCACTGTCTGTAGTTTTGTGAGGTCTAAGCTCATAGAGACGGGAATAACTATGACATAGCACTTTGTGAAGACAGTGAAAAAAAGGGTTTTTTACACACTGGCCTTTGTTAAGCCTGGCAGTTTCAATATTAATTAGCCAGTATATGACCTATGAAATAATAAATAATATTTTGTCAAGTAATAACATTTCTCAAGGTTGCACATTAATTTTCCAGTGAAATCAATCACTTCAGTGAGCTACCAGCACTGTTGATTTAAAATGAACTCACCAGCAAATGCATCTTCATTGTTTGTTTTCCCAACTGGATTCCAATTTCTAGGCATATTTATTATTCATAAGTACTTATCATACTACTATGGGAAGAAATTATTTGCTATTTTTGCCCATATGGTATAGCTTTTTGTCCTTGAATGGATGGCTAAAGTCTTTAAGTATTGTGTTTAACAGTTACTACTGTTTGTACATGACAGCACAACTGATTGTTTTTAGGAAAACAAAGCAGCGTATCTGGATCATTTAGATATTAAAGAGGCTTAAAAGACTTAAGAAGAAATACATTAATGTTTTTTTTACTCATTCATGAACTACTCCAGTTTTTTCCATATTAAGAATATTTAATATTCTTCATACATGTATCTCTTTACACCAAATTCCGTATGAGTTTTAATTCATTAAAATATTTTCCACAACACTGAGAAGTCCAACAACAAGCTAGTACATAAAAATCAGAACATGAAAATGCATCAAAAGAGTCCATGTTAGTGTTCACACTGAGTGTAGCTGATAAGACAAATAAGTAGTAAAAAAGATGGAAAGTCTTCTTGGTTCTTAAAATTATTTTCCTATAAAAACTGAAAGTCAGATATTTAACACAATTTATTAAAAAAATGGCAGGAACTTAAAAATGAGCAAGCAAACACCAATGTGTAACTACTTAGACTCTAACTGAATTTTGAGGGACCATTTCCCTGACTTAATTACCTTAGAAGCTGGCATTCTGTAGAGATGAGAAATTTTGAGATCTATATTAGAGTTACATGTACTTCTGAATAATTACAAAGAAGATGTTCAACTAAGAATTTTAAGAAAGACAAGAAATGTTGTGCATTGCTTAGTCTCATGTCAATATCTCAGTTGCTCTGGAATACACCATTACTTAAAATTTAGGTTGTTAGCAGGGTGCAAAGGATATTTCTCAGCTTTTTTTCAATTTCTTTCCCCCTGTGTCTTTAGGGCAGGACACATAGCCATCTGTTTTTAGTCTTAAGTAAAAACATATGATTCTTTTCCTCGAGACAGTTGATCTGAGCACTCAGTGAAAGAATCGATGTACAGCCTTTCTCTTGCTCATTCACCCCTCCCTTTGATAGATACTAAGAGAGAAGCAAGCATGTACCTTTGAAACACCGGGAATCTGGGCAACTCTGACAGACTGGGAATGGTAATTTTTGGTACATCTAAATGACAAAATGGAGAAGAGACTTGATTTAGCTCTTGCAGTTTGGAAAACAGTCTTCCAACTACTGTTAATTCTTAAAGGTATATAAATAGGACACAATTTCCAAAGGAGAAGGGGTGCCTTTTCTGTCTTTGAGGTTGTTCACATGCCTTCAATACAGACAGCTTGGATTTTTCTAAGAGACTAGAGAATATCTGTGATTTGTAGCTAAATCTTCAAAACCAGACACACTGAACATTTATGCTTGGCTATAGGAGAGGAATCCAGAAACCCCAGTGAATTATCCAAGTATCTCAACCATGCACAGGATGAGCTGGGTTCCACAGAATGGGGAAAAATGTTAGCATGTTGAAAAGGAGTCACTTTGAGCTACCTATAGGGACCCAATCACTGACCATAGGGATTGAAATGAAGTTCCCACTTCTTTCTAGGGTTTACATTTGGGAAGATAGCTCTCTTTTCCTAAGAGCCAAGGGCATGTTCCTGCACTGGACTATCTAGAGCTATGTAGGTGAGCACTGAGCATCTCCTTTGCTTTGATGAGTGCTGTTTCAGCTGGTGTTTCTACGTGAGGAGGCACTCCTTTCCTTTCCCAAGAAGTGCTGTCTGCAGAGATGACTGATCTGGAGGTGGGGATGAACATGTAGAAGTTGGTATTATCTACTTGATAGGTCTGTGGGGAATGGCAGTCACCACTGGTTTGTTCCCCAATGATGAGAGCTCTGCCCAGTCTCTTCATTATGTACACAAACTCTTCAGCAGCCCCGGCTGTCACAGCGCTAGTGAGGATTATTAGCCCCTTCTGAGAGCCATACCTCTCCCCTGTCAGACAGAAAAAAAAATCAGAAATTCATCCGTTTTCAGAGATTTTTTTGTATAATAGAGCAAAGAGAAGCCAAGGCAGAGGCTCCATTCCCTACCTGCTATTAACAACTCAAGAACTTCGGAAATTTACTTTGTAGATATGACACTATTAGAACACTTTTATCGCTAGCCCAGTCTCTATACTCTAAAAAAGGCTGTCTCCCTATGTGGTGCTCTTCTGACATCAGTTTCTGGCTGTGAGCTCCAGCTGCTGGGAGGCCAGCTCATAGTCACTACTGATAGCTCTTCTGTGGCTTTGACTTTTACAGGAACTCTAGGTCCCATCAGAATAGAGGAATAGACCGGTGAGGAAAATGACATTTTCCATTCTAACAGCAGGAATAATCAAAGCTAATCCAGAAGCATCTTCAGTGTTTCATTCTCACCCCTGCTCTAGGAACATGGCTGTCATAGAGCTCGGCCTGCAACTATGTATCCATTATTTTATGAAATTATAATTGTAGTGGTTTCCCACAGTTTTTTAATAGTCCGTAAGTAGAAGCTGTTGCATGGCCTTTGTCCCAAACCCTTCAACAAATACCCCTTTATTATTAGGATCTAAGCCAAGTTATCTTATTTTCTTACATAAATGAGCTGAGAGGAACGGGAAGGTTTTTGCGCCTTATTTTCAATATATATGAACATGCTAGATACTTTTTGAGAGTTTAGTTTCTTTTAAAAAGTGGCCAGTGTGTTGTAACTGGGACCTGATAACTTGAAAACTACTCTAAACTGGTCTAAGTTACAGTATGAGATATAATTCTCATACTAAACGCTAAGAGAGGGGCCAATAGCATGGTAATTAATTTTCACACCATCTTTGTTCTTTTCATTTCACTATAGACATAATAACCATTAGAAGACCCTTTTCACAGTAGATATGTGTAATACAAGACCAGATCCAGCTCCTTTTAAGTTAAGTCTGCCTCTTCTCTTTGATGGGAACTGGAGTGTGTCCATAGAAATCATATCCTTAGCACAGCCCACCTCTGACTGCCTGGGAAAATAGATGGACCTTGCAGAGTGTGACAGTTGAACCATTTCAGCATGCTCCAAGCCAGTAACTGCAGACACCACCATGACTTTTTGGCTACTGTCTTATCTTAAAAGGGGAAAAGAATTAAAATCCGTGTTTAAGGCTTCTTAGCACTCTAAATGCAGTTTATGAGCACCACAGAACTCTGTTTCTGCATGTTGCAACATCTTTCACCTTCTACAAACAGTGAGGCAGGGGGGTGTGTGGGGAGGGGTCTGACACATGGCCAAATGCTCCAAACTCACTCTAATGTGCCAAATTTAGTGTTTTTCTTTCTTGCATCCTCTGGACAAACTGAGGTCTAGGCAACACAGGATTTATTTTTAAATTTGGCAACTTTTAAAACCAATAAGTCACAACTGTTGTACACAGTATTTGGCTAAACTTCTGGGGAACAGTTTACAAACCTCTGTGCCTAACATACACATTTCCTAGGAGTGATAAACTGTTATTTGCAGATGGCATTGAGGGACATGGCTGAAATGCACATTTTTTGGTTTTTTACATTCTCTGCACAGCTTGAGCTAATTGTGGCAGGTGCTTTCACCAAATGAGTTATGGTGTCTAATGGCTCACTTTAATATACACAAGGAGAGACATCTGAAATGAAAAGCTACTCTAAAATCGTCATTTTACCTTTGAGCTGTGGCTGGGTCCATATTTCCTTTACTGAGTCACTGGGTCTGTCATAAACTTTGTCCAAGAGAACTGGGTGTCCTTCATCAAAGAAATATGAGCATAGGATTGCTATGGGTGTAGTGGACCCTCCAATATTGTACCTTTTCAAAAATTAAAAATATTAAGGAAGCAATTGAAAAGTTGTAGCAGGCAGTAAATCTTCCTTCCAGGTATTGTTCCTTAACATCAGTACTGGAAGGGCTTATGGCTACGTTTTGATACATTTACATACATTCTCCCCTATCAGCATTTGCATATTTATCAGTTAAACAAAATCCTGTCTAGGAGACTTGAACTTCAAAAACAAACACAAAATTTAAAGGTCTATTTTTTTCCTAAATTTAACCTAGAAAAAAACCCAGAAAGTAAGCAAAGACTCTTAATCTGCAGAGAAACATCAGATTCTTGTTATTCTACTCTGAATAACCTGTTCTGTTCCTGACATAGGCAGCAAGGAGTAAATTATCTAAAACCTAATATGTAAAAGTAGATCCCAATTAAAGCAATATATGTTTGTGGAACTGTTGTGTTCTTATTTTTTTGCTACACACAATGAGAAAACCTAGTGTTTAGATCAGGCCACTTTTTTATGCCAAAGATTGTGTTAGCTGCTTCATTTAGAGTTGTATTTGAAAGTTTTGGTTGCAGTTTAATTCCATACCAGTCTCTGAAGATTAAATTCATTGAATAGTCTGTCCTTGGAGAACCCCATACACACAATGGACTATCAAATTATTTTTTGCCTGTCATTTTTGACTAATACTAGAGCATATACAGCACTAGAAATGTTTGAACTTTTCCCACTAATAAGAGGCTGATACAGTGCTTTCCTGTAGGTGATGTTAGGAGTGCCTAGCACAGACATTCCACAAAAACCTGCTAGAAAATGAGTTTATTCAGTCCAGTGCATAGCTAAGATTTTTCACCTCAAGGAAAGGAACAGACAATCCAGAAGGCCTCTGTTCCAAAGAGTGAAACTACACCTTTATTCTGCAGCATTTGGGAGCTGTATAGTGCTGTTCTGCCACGAGGTCCTGCTGCTGCTGCATAGCCCACGAGACAGCTCAGCCCAACAGAGTCCACTTTCCCACAGCTGCTGGAGTTACTGGCAGTCAGAGCAATGTTGGAACGCCCTGGGACTCTCTTGCACACAGTGAATCTGCAGCAGCTTTAGTTAGTAATAATGCCTGAGCATTTGCTAGAATTTTAGCTTAACTTTTGTGTGCAAGTACTTCTTCTTACGAACTTCTTGTGTGACAATAGGGAAGCTGTTCAGTTTATCAGTGTCTCTTGTCAGTGTTGTGAGGGTTAAAAATAGGAAGTTCATGAGTGGCACAGCTGTTCAGAGGAACTGTTAAGGTGAGAGACATTATGCATTATGGTTAATCCCATGCAAAATCAAAATTCTCAAAATATGAAGTTCATGATTGGCCCAGCTGTTCCAGGGAGGAAAACTTGTAAAATGAGAAACATTATTCATTCCAGTTAATCCCATGAAAAATTTAAATCATCAGCCTTGCCTTAAAATTATTAGATTGGTTTAGGGAGAATTTAAAAAAGGTATAATTGTTCAGGGTTCTCTTTTATATGCCTGGATCTTTTGTGTGCAGTCAAAGGACTGGAAATACATTAAATATAAAAAACACCAAACGAACCAAAGCAACACAAGAAACGAGCTATAATGACACATTTTGGTACCTGAGAGGATTTCATCTTTGCTGTTTTATTGTCCCTAGCCCTGAAATTTTTAGTGTGGGAGAAAACTGGGGAAAGAAAGAGGAAATTCTGAGTCGTGTCTCAAGTCTGTTGGAAGATAGTGGTACCTTTGCTGAATTCAAATTCAGTTGTAGGTGTGTTAGGTTTGTTGCTGCCTTGCCTCCTTTGTGCTCACATAGTAAGATACCTCTCTCCATTCTCCTCACTGTGCTTATCTTTTCCTGCCTATTCTGCAAATCGCACAAGAATATTAAGATTACCAAATATTAAGAGCCTCATGATGACAATGGACACAAGTGGTTCTGCCATTAAAACCAAGTTCTCACAAAGGCCTTCTTTTGTTGATGTTTCTAATATTCTAGGCTCACAGACATTATCTCTGGACTAAAACAAGGGCATTACTTCTCTAAATATTGTATGGAAAACGTATATTTTTTATATTAATCTCCTGTGATAGCTGGCAACAAATGGATGCCATCCTGTGGCTTGTAAGATTTGGAGCATTGTTAATACACTGGAGTGTCCAACAGAATCTTGAGCTGAGAGCAGGCCTATGATGCTGCAGCTTGGTGCAGCAGCATCTAGGAGTGCTGCAATACCTCTAAGCCACCTTTGTGATCTATGTACAAGGGCCATTTTGTGCAGAGCTGATTGCCCAGGATTACTTAGCACTGCAGATAAGGCAAACTAGATATTGTAACACAGCTTTCCACATGGCCTGTCCTTTTAACTGTTGGATCACTTGACCACTGCATGAAGTAAAAGATTTATTTAAGCCATATATATATATATGTATTAGAGAAATATTAGACATGTGAAAAATTAGAGAAATAAAACACATGTGACATCCAGGATTGCATTCTGCAACCTATTCCCTGAGTTTGCCTATTTAGTTCTAAACATCTCAAGTGGTGGTACAATTTATCTTTAGATATATTTCCAGACTGTTATTATTTTCCTTGGCTGTTTTCCTTTTCTCATTTAATCCCAGCAATGTTAGCTTGTGAACAGGACAGTAAGCCACGTAAAGCTAATTCACTGTTACAAATAAAAGGCGCAATTGAAAGAGCTTTGGTTATTTGCCATTCAAAGTTACCTCATGTCTATGATTAATGCATCTGTGTGAACAATTTTCTTCCAAACATGCTCTACCAGTAGGTCAGACACCTGGGTTAGAAGTTCAGTGTCTCCAAACATATCGAATCTCACATAGCCGATGTTGTTTTCAAATACATTTGTGTGGAATGAAACTTTAATCAGATCTTCAAATACTTCTGGAGAAGGGATCTGAAAGAGTTTGGAAAAACAAAACAAATCATTTGCTGGCACTGATAGCTTGGCACAAAATATAAAAAGAATTACAGAGGTCAAGTTTAATCCAGGTGGGACATGTGTGAGGAATGTGAACAACTTTGAAAAATATAATAAATTATATAATATTGTTTCATAATAAACATAGGTTAGCATTGGCTGATGTATTTTGCACATCAATAACATGCCCTGAATCTGGATCAGGCAGCTAGATGCCAGGGCTCAGTGTACTTTTCAAAAATACAGGAATTTTCTTGGACTGGATATGCTGAGAAGGCTACAATAACAATCTTACTAAGATTCAAAAGGTTCAAACCAAACAAGCCTGCAGCATAAGCCTTTGTCCCAGGTCTGTCACCCAAGCCCACTTGCCTTTAAGAGTTCTTTTTAAACTCAGCACCTGGGACTTTTATAATCTTGATTGGCCTCATCTAATAAACAGCTGCTGGCTGCAGGTGAGGTTGGCCCCAGCCCCTCATAATGACCCAGTTCCTGTGACAGTGAGGAACCTGATGTGTTGGGCATGTGCTAGGATACTCGTGAAGTAGATGTGCTAAATCTCTTATATGGTGGCCATGTGTCTGGAGTCTCACGTGTTAGGCTGTGACTGATTTCATTTTGTTTAGCATAAGCTAATCAAAAACAGCAGACATCTTTTTAGTAGCAATGTGTAGCCAAATAATAGTTATCCTAATAACCCCTATATGCATTGAGACATAGCAATTCCTATTGCCAAACTTCTGTTTTGCATACAGTATCTACAAATGGAATAGTCCCCTTCAGCTTAAGGACATAAGATTTTAGGATACATATGACTTATGTGACCTTCAACAATTTTGCCTTTTCTCCTCAGATTTGCCATTAAAATGATTTTATCCCTTCTTTTAAATCCATTGCCCTTTGCTACAGCTCAGCCCCAGACAATCCATACACTCAAAAGAACAAGGAGTCAGAAGTGAGCCATGTGCTAAAAGGTGCTCTGCCAGTCTGTGAAATGCCACAGAATGTGGAAGACATTTGGGCTTTCCATGACTGTAGACTAGTCAGACCCTCCATAAAGTGCTCTGGCCTGGAGCTGTGCTCTTGCTAAAAGCAGGTCTGCCACAGCAGAAGGAGGTTTTTTCAAGGTGTGTGAATGCAGCTGTATTTGACACAGTGCAGGACTTTACCTAGGAGGAAATTACCCACCATATTACACTTCATCATTCAGTCCCTTCTGTATGCCAGAATTTCCAAAATACCAATCATTAATTTAAAAGCCGTGTTGGCTAGTAGTTGTTGATCTGATGGTAAGAGCAAACTCTTTTCTGTACTCTTCTTTCTCCCTATACCTTGTGAAAATAACCACTGTATCTGGACTGTAAACATATTAGTCCAGCACTACTGAGTTTGTCATTTCCAATCCACTTCCCAGTGACAGAAATGCTATGTGATCTGCCCACCATACTTTGATTAACAAATCACAGTTTTGAAAAATATATCCAGCATGCATTGATTGTTCTGACAGAGCTTCTATCTAATTCAGAGATACTGGTGCCCCCAGGAAGAAAAAAATCATCACTCACTGGTAACATCTACAAATAAAATTGATGTGTTACTCTCAGCCACTTCCTAATGATATTTTGACTGAACCCACAGTTGTCTTATCTCTGTCTCCAAAAATTTCTAGCTGCGTACCCATAAACATGTTGATTAAGAATTATCTCTCTGTCTGGTACACTTTTTCTCTACTTGTTCTTTTATTTTGATGTGTCACATCTTTGTTCACTGAGGACTTCAGCACTGCTAACTCTTGAAAATTCATTACAGGTTTCCAGGCGGGCAGGTTGCTCTTAAAGTCTCAGGTCTCATGGCTCTTAAAGCCTCTCAGGTCTCCATGCATGTAAGTGAACGTGCAAGGATCTAAATGAAAGATCTTCATCTTCATGGCTGCAGGAAAATGTATAAAAATATATCTATTCTAAAAGCTATAAGACTGGAAATCAGATGAAAAGCACTTAAAATGTAATTTTGGGGTGCCAGGGAAATCCACTTAATTTTTTAGCAAAAGAGGTGAGGAGGCTGGAATTGCCATTAGAGAGTAATTGTCCTGGAAAACTGCAGGTTCATGACACTGGTACCTGGCCCATGTGCTGCTGGTACCTAAGGAGGTAAGTCTAGCTTACCACGGGAGCAACCGTATGCTCTCCTTTGGAAGGCAGGACTCTGTTTGTCCTTGAGTAACAAGGACAAGCTGGAACAGGACGCAGCTGAAAGTAAGATCCTGCTGCTCAGTCAGACAGTGTTTACATACGAATGACTTGATGTTAAATATAAACCCTCAGGTGCACACTGTAAGCAATGTAGCTAAACTAAAGGACCTCCAAGCTAACGCCACTTTAACCCAAGGAAAAATGTTTTTTCGTTAACTATATAGGGTCTCCAGTCCTATTCTGCAGACTCCCTTGCACAGATGAGAGGCCTGGAATACCATGGAATACATGGTGTGACAAAAAATAGGATCCAGAATGCTGCCCTTAGACTTGTGCATGAAGTTTCATCCCTAGTTCTGTGACTGACATGTATCCCAACAATTGGCAAACTACTTTTCCAACTGTGCCTCCCTTTCCTTTCTTCTCTCTTCATCTCTCCCGTAAGTTGTTTTTTTCTATTTAGATGGAAACTGTTTTCATAGCTATTTTTGTGCTGACAATTGTAAGGTAATTCTGATTTCCATTAAGGTTGCTAGTGTTGTCAATTGCTAGATGTTAAAATATTATCAGCCAACCCTTGTGCCATTGCTTATACTGAGGTTAGTTTAAGAACCATGATATCATGGGGGCTGAGTGGCAGGGTTGTGCCTTTCTTAGAATAACGTTTGGGTTCCTTTTGTACCCTCACAGGTTGTAGTGGAACCATCCGTCCTAGCAGAGTACCCAGCTCAAGGACGGAGCAAGATGAGCTATATCCCTGACAGCTGATTCTTAATTGCTCTTAAAAACACCCCTATTACTGGGTGATTTCCAGGCAATCCAGTCTAGTACGTCACTAGCCTTACTATTACAAAGATGTTTTTAAGATCTAGTGTAAACAGTCTAAGTTCACTACTTTGTACAGTTTAAATTCAATACTTCTTGGCCTATTTACTATGAACAAGGGAACAGATTATTTTCTTCATTTTTAAAACAGCCTCTTATGTGTCTGAAGACTGTTTTCATGTCTGCTCTCTGTTTTCTTCTCTCTGGAATAAACAACTCAAATATTTAAAACTTTTTCAAGATTGCTTTTATTCAGTCTTCTCTTTATCACTGTTCCTCTTTTCTGCTCTCTCCCTGTCTGAGCCACTTCTTTCCAGAAAACCATTGTCCAAGACTGTACTTATTATATTCTAGATGAATTTTCTCTAGAGCTAAATGTAGCAGAAGACTTCATGCCTTACTGATTATATTCTTCCTTTTTCATTCCAGTTTGATGATGATTGTTATTTACTACAACAACTTGACTCTCTTGACTCATGCTCGGCTTATGAACTCTGAAGATCCATATACATTTTTACAGGAAGTCCCCCTAAACAAGCTGTTTTTCTCCCAGAATCGTGCAGTCAATTACTATAACTGTAGAAACTGTGTAATAACCCTGTAAGTGTTTGTATTTAACCTCATTCTGCTTTTCAGAGGTCATTTCTCCATTTTTTTCCCCAGAACTGTAACTTTGAATTCTAATCCTGCCCTCCATTGCACCAAGACAGCCAGTATGAGTGGGTTACTGCAAGCAAAAACTGATACCCTCTGGAATGGTGCTCTGGAAGAGGATTAAAAGGAGTTATTTAAGGCTATCAGTCCTCCTCGAGGGAGTGCAGGGTAGAGTGAGAAGCTGCCCTTTCAGCCCACGAAGGGTGGCACTGCACAGCAGTTCTGACAATACACTCATTGCAAGAAAGCGAGCAATTATTTTCCTGTCGATGCCCTGAAAGATTACGTTTGAAAACAAAATTTTAAAACACAATTCATAGTTAAATTTTATTTTTCTGCAAAATCCACTGAAAATCCTTAAAGCAAATGGCCACATCTACTGTGACATTAATGGCAATGGAGAAAAGTGAGCACAAATGGATCTCTGTGGTGGGATTCTAGCTGCAAGTGTAGCTGCATTGACCCTGAGTATAAGGATCAGAAGAATAAAGGTACCAGGAAAAGAACAAAGTGAATGACAAAGTGTCATATTCTTTTCGGCACCAAACACAAAAAGTAAGCAAGAATTGCAGAAGGTGAAGAGATAATGAGAATTAGCGCAAAACACTTTTCTGGCTAGCATAAAGTTGCATAGTTCCACTGACTTTACTGTGGTTATGTTGACATAAATCAGCATCATATGGGCCTACAACAATTTTTTTCCCACCTGTCAGCAATAGATGTAGCAATATGATTATCTATCTTGACACTTTGAGGCTGAGGATTTTAATTTCACTCATTAATGAAAAGACATAAGCAAACCTCACTCCTTTCTGGTGAAACATCTGTAATTTTTGCTTCCTTCAGCAATTACAATACTCTGCTATAGATACATATTATTTATCTGGGAAAAAGAGGGCTTCGAATACAGAAATTATTTATCTTTATAAAGAATTCCTTTTTGCCTTTCCTCTGATCATCATTTTCAGCTGCTTATTTAAAACGTCAATATGAAAATTCTATTAAGTGTAAACACTGCATTAAAAGTATTTGCACATTATGAAGGGGCCAAAAGAGTCACTTAGAGAGACTCTTGTCACTTAAAGCTGGCATAACACATTTGCCAAAATCAGGCAGCAGTTCTTCCATAGGTAGGCAGTCACAAACACAAATGTTTCAGTATGGAAAGGAGGATATGACTGGAGGGAGGGAGGGAGAGAGAGACAAACAGGAGAATAAGAAGTAGGGATTATTGAACTGCATGTCAGCAAGTTTACAGAGCTCTGCCTTAAAAGCAAAATGTTATTTTCTTAACCACAAACACTATATACAAAATTTGCTTCTAGGAAGCCTGACTTTGGAAATTGGCATTTATGCAGATGACAACTCTGGCTAACATTGACCTTGCTGCTTCATAGAGGAGACACCCTGTATTATGCTTCAGCAGCTATTCTAGTGCAGCAGATGCAAAGGTCTACACGCATTTCACTTGTCTGTTTCTTATGTCCCAACCCATCCTTCCTGCAGTTATTCATCATCACTTTCAGTTAATTGTGTTGGATCTGCTTCACTGTCAAGGTCATTAACAGTAACATCCCACTGTCAAGGGAGAGGGTGGCTTGGAAGATAGGTAGCACAAGAGAGAAACTGACTCTTAGGTTTTTGAGGAATCAATTTGATACAGATTAGGAAAGCCACTACGTGGATACATAGGACTGTCAAATTTTTATTTTTTAAAATTCAAATATTTAAGTAGTGCCATCATGAAAACTTCACTGTAATCTAAAGAAATTTGCTCTCTGAGGTATCCCTGAAATGCTCCACAGAAAGCATCCATCTTAGCTCTACAAGGCAAAACAGGAGATTAAGGTACTCCTGCTGTACAAGGCTCTTTCTTTTACCTCCGTCTCAAGGAAAATCCTTTACTTCAATGACTTTAGTGTCTTTGTACACATCTTAACACTGCTCTCTTGTCTCTCTGCCTCTCAATTTCCTCCAGCACTATGAGGGAATAGTTATGCCTCTGGAAACCATAAGAGACATATGACTTCATACATTATTTTTGCTCTTTATGCATTATTTCGGCTTTAAGAAATCTCACATTTGTCCTGATTTTCATCCACACTGATGTGATTTCCTTTTTATGGATGTATTCCTCTTCCAATAATTTTTCTTGATAAAGAACTATGGTAAAGAAAGGCATTAAATAGTATAATGGCATTTCTTCACTAGCTCTATCAGGATGAGAATTTCACATCATGTGATAAATAATATATTTGTCCTCTACATCCTGCTCTCAGTGTTCACAGTCTGAATAGAGTAAGTAACGTAAAGCAAGTAGCCAACAATATTCATTAACAGCCTTCACTGTGAAAACAGTGACTGATTTGAAAGGTTAACCCACATTGTAGAATGGCAAGAAATTATGATGTATCACTACTGATGCATCGATAATAATTTAGCAGGGAGCTCTGTCAAAAACTGAAACATCTTTAGAGTGAAGGTTTCTACACCCAACCAAGTTAGGAGGGAAAGAGAATGAGGGAATGGAAAAATCCTTTAATTAACTATTTTCATTTAAGCTTAGAGGCAAGAATTGGGCCAGCATCTCTTGGGTAACAAACCTGAAAAGAGTGCCCTCCCCTCTCAATGCTTAGACTTTGTCCTTGAACTTAGTGTCTGTGATAATACCACAAAGGTCATGCCCACTTTAAATCACACATGCCAAAAACTTGAGAGGGTGGACGTCCACAGATTTTCTGCCCCAGGAAACACTTAATAGTTACCTGACACTTGGTCTACTCTGGTTCATTGCAAAGGCAAATGCATTCTCTTCAAATGTAATTTTATGAGTCCCTGGAGAACATACATCTCTGGTAGCAATTCTAGCACAGTAGCCAGAAAGGAGCTAACTCCATCCAAGAAAGGGATCAGGTTATCCTAACCCTCTATTTAATTTGAAGATGGAATTTTAACAAGTGCTCCTGGGAGCTCCCTTCAGCACAACAATGAACAAGAAAGATTGCCAAGGCAGACCAATGTATAAACACTCAGACTCAGAACAAAGCACGGACTGTTACGCAAACCACACAGCAAGGGCAAAAATCAATTTTTCCCTGGAGTCACCTAACTTCCACCCAGATACTTCTTCCAAAGTATTTCTAGGTCACTGGAAAACTGTTTGATGCTGAGCATGAGACACAATCAGAACAACTTTCCACTGTCACTACCAAAGGAGTTGCTAATTATTCTGCTGTAGCTGGACATCAGCTACTACAATTTTATATAGAAAAATCCATCAGAGAGTATGTGGCTACATGTTTAGTCTGTGTATGCATTTACTCTGATCCAACCAGATTCTCTTTAAATTACAACCTGGGTTTGTAACTGGTGGGTTTCTGCATTCATTTATTACAGCTTGAAAAGTGGTAGCACTGAAAGAGGGGATCACAGAGACAAAGAGATATCTTCCCTCTTACCATGAAACGCTGTATATTTGCTTGTGGCAGATGGCAATTGAAAGAGATTCACAGCCGCAAGGTTTTTCCCAAAATGCATGCATCCAGAACTACCATCTATTACCACAAGCTACTACCCTGACTTGCCCTAGTGTCAGAGAAAGCTCAGCATACAAAACCATTGGCTTCTCCTCTGGGTAGAGGTAAATTCTGGCGGGTTTAAGATATGGGATAGAAACAAGACAGGGTATCTGTCTCAGTGCTCCCATTCTAGCTGGCATCACTATACCTGGGTAGCAGAAAACTGTACCTGTTTTGGCATGATTCCAGGGATGCTGTCCTTGGCATGTTCAGGGATGTAGAGTAATTTCAGGTGTTCATCATCGGAAAGAGCTTGTAAGATGGCAGTCACCTTCCTGGCCAGCTCTTCTTCTGTATTAATCCTTTTATAATTGTGTTTATTGATGTTCTGGGTTAGGTTGGATGCTATAACAGTCCCAATGTCCGCAAAGGCATAATTATCTGCCACAAGCTTGCCTACAGTTTTCAGTGTCTGTGGCACCTGGGCACGGAGGTTGGCAATGTGCTGAGCTACAGCCATGGCTTCACTAGCCTGGATGGTGATGTGTGGCTCCACCCCAGAGACACTCCATACTTTACCAGTGACTGGGCTGAGCACCACTTGGCTGGGAATAGAGACATACAAGGAACTGTTACCAACACGATAAATGCCCACTGAGAGGGATCCACCGACTGTGGGCTCACCAATAACTGTGGCCCGGTGTAGGTCCTTCATAGAGCGAGTGAAAGCTTCAGCTGCTGAGCCACTCATATGGCTTGTTAGGATGTAGATGTCCTTGAGGGAGCCATATCTCTTGCCAGTGACTTGAGGGAGAGTCCACACCTCTGTGCTGCGGGAGGTGCTGCGATCAAAGATAGTGTAGAGATGTTGCCGAGGCTCAGGCTCAAAGAAGTAGGAACAAAGTATTGGGATAGCAGTGGAGTAGCCACCTGTGTTGTACCTCATGTCAATAATCATGGCATCTGTGTCCACTAACTTGTTCCATACCATCTGCAACAGCTGGGGCCCAATGGCCTTCACTGTTTCTGCCTCAGCCATCATATCAAAGCGAAGGTAACCCAGGTTTCCTGGCAATACCTCAATTTTGAAGAGTGCCTCAATGATGTAGCTCAGCTCTTCAGGGCTGGGAATCACATTGGGAAGCTGTTCTTCTGGTGTTGGTTCCACATGGCTGTGGAACACATGGAGCCTGTGGTCCCCAGAGGCCTCCTGCAAGTCACTGGTAAGCTGGGAAGCCAAAGTCTCAGGGTCTATTGCTGATCGATAACCTCCTTGGGCCCTTTTGGCACTCAGCATAGCACTGGCCTTACCAGCCACTTCTGGGATGGCATAGTGAGCCTCTAGGAGTTGCCCCGTACCCTCCAGAAGTACTCCCATGTTCTTGTGGAAGGCTAGCACTTCTCCAGCCTTCTCCAGTGCATCCTCAGCCAACACTATGGCATCAGGAACAACTCCTCCACCCATCCAACTTTCCCCATGGTTGTCAATGAAGGTGATAATAGGAACTGTGATAGTTAGGCCATGGGTTATTCCCAGCTCAGGCTGCAGCAGAGGGAAGGTACAAGTGTGCAAGAGGCTTCCTGCTGTGATCTCACCAATCAGTGTGGCACGGCCCAGGGACTGCATGAGGTAAGCAAACTCCTCAGCAGCTGTGGCAGTGTGGTGGCTGGTGAGCAGGTAGATTCCACGTCGAGCTCCATAGGATTGACCCAGCAGTTCTGCCTGGCTGTTGTGCACCTGTGTGTGGTTGGTGCGCCTGTGATAGGTTGTGAAGAGATGCACAGGACCAGCTGCAGGGTCTTGGAAATAGGAGAGTAGCACAGGCACAGCAGAGGAGGACGGGCCTCCAGGGTTGTAACGTAGGTCTATGATCAAGTTCTCTGTATTTTGAAGGGGCTCCCACACTTTGTGGACAATATAAGGTCCCAGCTTAGCAAGCACAGAGGCATCTGCAAACTCGTCAAAGCGCATGTAGCCAACATTGCCTGGCAACACTGACACTTTGAAGACAGTATCCACTAAGGCATGCAGCAGTTGCTCATTGTCAGGTAAGTTGGCTGCCATTGCAATTGGCTGCTCGTCTGGGGGAGCGGCAGTTTCACCTGGCGTCATGACTCGAACCAACAGGCGGGGGTCTTCAGATAAGGTCTGCAACTCAGTGTTGAGTTTGGTGGCCAGGTCCTCTGATGACTGTACAGAAGAAAAGTCAGAGGTGATGAGGTGCCTCACCAGCGGTGGCACTCGCTCCACTAAGCTGTAATAGTCCTTTAATATGTTTGTGAGGTGGCTTAGGGTGCCAGGCACTGCTCTACGCACTGCCAGGATGTCCAAGGATTTCTGGAAGGCTTGCTCTGCCTCAGTAGCCACACATGGCATCACCCCACTCACCTCCCAGCTCTGTCCACCCCCACTCAAAGGGCTCACAGATCGTGACACAGGAACCATCATGTAGAAATTGGAGGGGCCAATACGCAGCTTCTGGATGTCCAGTGAGCCCCCAGCTGTCTTCTCTCCAACAGTGATAGCCCTATTCATGTGCTTGAGGATGTAAGCCACATCTTCAGCCACTCCTGTGGTGTGGCGGCTGATCAAAACAATGACATCCTTGTCTTTGCTGTACCTCTCTCCCAACACCTTTGGCAGGGTCCATATCTCTGTGGTGGTGTTGGAGGGCCTATTGTATACAGTCTCAACATGCAGCACCTTGTCTTCATGCAAGTATGAGATGATGAAGGGGAGGCCAGAAATCTGTCCCCCAGTGCTGTGACGAAGATCTATCACCAGGGCAGAGGTGTCTACCAGCGTCTTCCACACCTTGTCCACCAGGTAAGGTCCAACTTTCTGCACAACTTCCTGTCCTATGATATAATCAATCCTCAGGTAGCCAACATTGCCCTCCAGCTTGTCATACATGACCACATGCTCAATAAGATTCAGAAGTTGTTCACGAGAAGGGGAAACCTCAGCTTCTTGTTTGGGAGCTGCATGTGGTAATGGCTCATAGGAAATCACCAGTCTTGGGTCATTCAGAGAACCCTGCACTCCAGCTGTCAAGACACTGGCTAGCAATTTTGGATCTGAGATGTCCAGGATCTCCCCGCTTTTGATTGCTTGTTCAATGGCTTCTTCCATTCCCACTAGGTTTTCAGGATAGCAGTAGTTGTCCAGAAGGACTTTAGCCATGTCCAGCACTAGAGTTGGCTGAAAGATTTCCTCAGCAGGTATGCTGCACATGATCAGTGCTGAAAACAGCAAGAAATGTGTCCTGATCATTTTGTCTTTGTATGGAATAGAAAAAAAATCAGAAGCTCTTATTGATCAAGATGAACATAGCTCTCCAATGACTCTCTGTGAATCACACTGAAACTCTTGTGTTGAATCCAGGTGCACTGAACAGATCTTTTATCTGCATTAAACCTTTAATCTCATTAAAATGGAGTGCATCATCCAAAGTGCACCAATAGACAGAGTTCAGCTTCTTACTACTTCACAGACCTCTTATGAAACCGCAATAAACTTCAATCATCAGTTAATTGTTTCCAAAAGGTAATGCACTGGCTGTTATAAACTGGTCCTGGCTTATCCTGCAAGTGAATTGCTTACATGCAAAACTGATTTTAACCACAGTTAGAACAGCAATCATCCTGCCTTTTACCTTTATTTATGAAAAGCTTATACAAAGAGATTTTTCAGTGACTTAATTGTATCAATATTTAACATTTTTTCAAAAGTTGTTGATAATACATTGTCTTTGGTGTTTTGCAGCCTGAGATGCAAAGGACTGTTCTTACATTCTCTGACTAAGGGCTCCAAACAAGGAACTTCAGACATTTAGCACAGCTCATAAAATCCAAGGTAATGACAGCCTGTTAATTTCTGTGCTGAGAATTGCCAACATTTTAAACAGGACTTTGAAACACATTTGCCTCAACATAATACAGCTAAATCTGAGGTGACTTTAATCTTCACAATTTGCACTCAATTAGGATTTACTTGTAATACTGTTGGGTAACATATGGCCATGTCTGATGACAGCTCCCAGCCAATAGACTTTAGGCTCAACATACCAAAATAGAACGTGGGGGGGGTGTTGTTTTCTTCTGCTCTCAATGTATTTGAGACCCTATTGTATTAAGAGTTTGAAAGAGGATCAGAATATGGGGGATGCGGCTGCAGGCTGTACTCATTCTGAACTCCAGCATGACATGCCAAAGACACACAAGAACAGATTCCTGGCTTTAAGTCTGAAATGAGTTGCTACCCCAGCCATTCTGTTTGCTGGAGGTTGTGACAATAATAGACTCGGGAATCTGGGAAGAGCACACTTTTTTACTGCTGTCAAAATGTTGCTACATATGAATACATGTGGAGGGAAGAGTCTAAAGATGGTCTAACCCTGGCTGGGTTCACTCTGTTGCTGTCACGTGTCTTGAATGAAGCCTGCCGCTCATACGAACAAAGTTTAGCACAGTCCTCTTTCTGGATCGTTCACTTCTAATAATAAGGGAGTTCTGTGAAGTTTCCTTGTTTTATGTGTCTGTATAGGAATAGTCTCAGGTTTATATGCAGGTACTATTTCATCCCATGGTTGATGTGAATCTGTGTGTATGTAAGTGTACAAATGTAAATCCATCAAAGGGAGCAATTAAATTGTTCTGAGTCCATTAGAGGAAGGACTGTTCTATGGCAAAAGATATAAAAATTGACGTTGCAATGCCAGTTACCTCTGTCAACAGGTTTGTGCTATCATCTGTAAAAATCCCTAGTATAAAAAATGTTGCCACTTCCCTTGTCAAAGGATATAGTTTAAACTGTTGTTGATAATGTATAAATAAGTCAATACGCTCTAAGTATGCCACAGCAACATTCCCTGTGCCTCACTGGTAAAGAAGCAGTAAGATTCACGTCTGTTGTATCTTCTGAATTTCAGAGGGTATCTATACTGTACAACGTGAGACATCTATTACAGACTGAATTCCAGGGCGTTATCACCAGTTTGAATTTGTCTTCTTGCTTTCTTCAGGCAAAGATTAATCCAGCACTGCAGTGTAAAGGTAACTGGACAAAAACTCTCCAGCATAACCATAATGTGGTTACATTGTGTCCAGAAACTGCCTTTTGAGCCACAGATTTATTGCCAGAGCTGCATTATCTCCTGTGCGGCCGATAAGTGGACAGGACCCCAGGCAAATCGATTTCTACTGCTTTTCTAACCCATGGATCTTCTGTTTGTCTAGTCTGGAAATTTTTTGGGGCCAGGGGTCTCTTTTGCTACATTAATGTCTACCACATACCCTACCTTAACTTCCAACCTCTGATAGTGTCTCTGAATGCTATTACTGCAGGAATATTGGCACACGCTGCAGTGTACATTAAGACAATCAATTCAATAAAAAAGATGCATTTCATAAATGCACAACTGAATTCTTAAGCACCTGGTGCTCTGCATGCTGACCAAAGCAGGAGAAAATAAAAACGTTTTGAAGTAAATACATTATGAGCTGTGATTGTGTAACTAATGCATGTCATCAAGAGTGGGATGGTACATACATAATCTTAATTCTGACATTTCCCACTTTGAAATGCTTAACATTTTAATATTACTTGCAAATATTTGTGTGTTACAACTCCTTTCAATTAATTTGAAAGTGAAGATACAGATTAATTTTGTTACGACAGAAACAACAACAATAAGGAAAATATATGTATGATCTAAACCAATGAAATAAAAATGAATATGCATGGAATGGTTAGATATTTCAGCTGCTGGGCTGGGGTCTTGTTGTTTGATGGGTCCCCTTTTTTCGTTTCTTATTTCTCTCTTCCTTTTACTCCTGCTGGGTGCTGGAGAAGGGCATGCCCAGAAGCCAAGAAACAGGATTACAAAGTGGACCCATTGTGACAGGAATTGGCAAAAAAAGTACAATAATCCATATCCTTAAGAGCATGTCAGGATGGATCTCTATTTATGCCTGTCTGTACAGTAGCTTTAAGCATGCAACTTTCTGTCCCAGAAAAAAAGAGTGACATTGCATGTTTATGGACTATAGTACTTTTCTTTTTAATCCTATAGTACACAGTACATAATGGACCCATATTTACCAGAAACTATTTAGCAAATACAGGATAATGGTGGAAAAAATGTTAAATTATTTGCCATAAAAATCAGAAAAATTAATATTTTTTTAGGTTTCTTGGAAGCAATTTCATTTTACTGTTTAAATCACAGCAAATCTGAAAAAAAAATCCTTATTTTTTAAAGTGCCTCCTTTTTCACTGTATTCTCTGCCAATTTTTACTTTTAGAATAGAATTTAATGTAGCTTGAAATGACAAAGCATTACTCAAATTACCTCACTTTTAACTTGCTGTGCAAAGGAGTGAAAAGGTTGTGAATAGGGTGTTACAGATGTTATATATAAGGTGTTAACAGTCACCTCATCATGTCACTGAATGTAACAGACAGATGAATTGCCATGAAGATCATAGTCTGAAAGGAGACAGGAACAGACAGCAACTGCGCATTTTTAATCAGAGTATGTGCCAGATAATTACCTTCCATACTTAAATAGGACCTATATATCCACTCTTTATATGACAATTTTTTTTCCCAGTATTTAGGGAAACATTTACACAGATTCACAATATTCTTCTCCAGTGAGGCCTTATCTACAGGTCAAAAATCACAAACCAGCACTTTCCCGCCTGTGTTTGTTGTAAAATTATAAGAAAAAAGAAACTTTTCTCTGTTGTTCTGATATTTATTGTGCATTTTATCACAGTCTAAATATTTTCATATCAGAAAGGCTGGAAACTATAGCTGAGGTTCTTATGAAGCAAAGATTTTGAGAAATAGATGCAGGATTGTGATTAGATATGACAACACTACACAGCTCAGTTTATTCCTCAAGTTTAGATGCATAATTCGTCCTCATGTGCTTTATCACAACAACATAGAAAAAACCAGCTTCACAATGTAAATGTGAAATAAATTATTTTCTCAATGTGCACAACTTAAAATGCTAGGATAATGGAAAAAAACTATTTTTCCACACTGGATCTATTCAGTGATCTATTTCTCTTGGCTTGAATTCAATATGACATGTGGCATTCACTGCTACTTTGGTAATTCTTTATAGATTGTGTTAGAAGGTAATAATCCTTTCTTGTGTGGTGGGAATTTTTTAAGCTTTGGAGAATGACTGTTTACTTAATTATTTTGAGACACACATTGCTTAAATTTTTATCAAACACATTGTTTAATGCAAGTCTGTTCACTAAATTCTGAGTACCCAGATGCAAAATATAACTCTACCATCAATTCTAATTTCTAATATAACCTGAGCCAAATTCTTATTTTGATTTGATTTTTAGGCAGAACTAAATAGCTCAGGCCCAGATTTAGCTTTTATAACTCATAAAACTTTATGATCCTTTAAAATCTGTCCACAGGTATTTCATTTTCTGACTTCCTATAAGTATGAACTTCCCACACATTCTGAAAAGAGGGTTTTTTTTTATCTGCCCCAGTCTAGTCTGTATGCATAGTCTGCGTCACTCGGATCAGATGCTAAAAGTATGCCATGAAAGCAATATTAAGTGCTTTGCTTTACATATTTTGCTCCAATACTGCCCAGTTTTCATTTGCACCTTTCACCATTCTCTCATCTGACTCATGCAGACGTATGGCCACTGATAAACCACAGTAGCAAGAGGCTTATCTGAAGGTGGCAGCAAGAGCACCTTTTTCACTGACAGAGATGCCAACAGGATAAAGGTAAAATCTGGAAATAAACTACTTTTGGTTTTAGTACAGCCATATTTTAAATTATATGTATGAATTAGAATTAATGTAAAAGTGATATCTGGCTCCTAAATACTGAAAGGTAGGGTTTATTAGCTCAAGCATAGGACTATGCTAATGAAATATTTAATGCTTCCAGGACTTTGGTAAGTATTTCTAGACAAACCTTCAATGCCTTTAATAGATGTACAAGTCTGGGTCAGTACTACTTCATGACTGTCTGTGACAGGCTTGATTGGATTGAATAGGTATGGTCTGAGACTGTCTTTACTGTTCTGTCCTTGTACTGTTTGGTACAAAGAAAGCGTTGTTCCTGAGTAGGCTTTCTAGGCCCCATAGAAATAAAAGTAATGAATATCACCCTTAGATTTCTTTATAATTCCCATGCCAAAAGAAGTAATACTAGATTTCTGTCCCTAGGTTTTTCAGTTCTTATGCTGTACAAACCTGTATAGATTAAAATTAAAGCTGTTGGAAGTTTTCTTTCACTTTTTCTAATATTGAAATCTTTCCATTTTATGAAAATGGAAAGAGCACTCTGAGTTCTTTAATGATTATGTTTGTAATAAGAAAAACTTATATTAAAAATGTGATGGATTTTTGATTTTCTGTTAATACTTCCTTTCCTGAATGGTGGGTATGCCAGGCTCCAGACAAACCATACAGTTCAGCGAGGGGACTGACTTGGGGCAAGCCGTTTGCTAGAGCTATGCTGAAGCCAACCTCCTGTGAGGCTTTTAGATGAATTATGACTGATGGTCTGGCAGAAGTTTTAAGGGAGATGACAAAAAAGAAACAGGTGCAGCCCAGGGGGATGATGTCTTCCTGAGGCAACCTGGAAGTAGGAGCCAGCACAGACAAGGCAGCGAGGCAGCTTGAAGACATGGAGAGGGCAAAAGAGGCTGTGGGAAACCCCAGAGCGAGATGTCAGGAGACACCTTTATGGTGAGAGGTTTTAAGCTATTATGGTAGGGAGAGTATGAAAATGTGTGGAGAAGGCTGTGGTGTACAGAATCCACCATAGTCCACCACAGCCGGGAGGTGTCATCGAGGCAACTACAGCCCACCTGAAAATTGAGGTCTTTTTATTTTCAGTGATTGCTGGTGCTGTGTTGATAAGTTGCATCAGATGTTCTTCTGTGTTGGGACATGGCATGAAGTGGATGAGATGTTTCTGCTGTGTACACAGACAAGGTGGGAAACTAGTTAAAAATAGCCCCAGCTATATCTCCTGACCAGCTTCCACTAGCTTGCCATGTTTATCTATACAGACTGAAGTGCTATAGGTTAGCCTTAAAACTGGCTGTGGAGTCAGCAGGTGATTCTAATGTTACAGGACTGTTACACAGATAACTAATGGACCTGAGAAGGAGGGCATGCATCAACCTTTTGTTTATGTTAAACAAATAACTTTTAACTTTAACTGTACGTCTGCTGAACAGTGCAAAAGCCCTAACCTGCTCCTCAGTAGCAGCAAGCTGCTGGTCAACATTCAAAATCCAGTGATGAGAGGGGGTTTTCTCAGTGTCCAGTGGGGCACAGCTTGAAGCAGAGGACAAGGTTCTTACCTGCTCTTTGCAACCTGTGTACTCTCTAGCACTGTCTTGGCCACCTGGCTGATTTGTTGCATCCCAAAGCAATTGAAACATGGGGGAGCTCAAACAATTATTTAAAATTGGATGTGCAAAACTACATAAATCAAGTTGCTAAATGTAAAACCAAACATCAATTTGACATGCACTTCAGCCATACTGAAGTACTAGCAGCTGTAGTCATTATTGTGTTCTCATTTTTCTTGACTCTGTTCATAACCCTATGGAAAGATTAATATTTCCTTTTACTGCCATACAAACGAAAATGTTAAGCTAATGGGAATGTGATCATTAAAGCTGGCTGGAAGCTTAATGGATTTTTTAAATTCAAATACAAAAACAATTTGTAGTCCTGTTTTGGTATGGGATCTGTAGAGCTTCTCTGGAATTCTGATAGCATAGCTATGATCTGAGGTTTTGAGCCAAAATTGGATTTAGGTTCTTTTTTCCCCTCCTGGCTCCAAATAAGCTTGGGAAATAAAAACCAATATTTGACTTCAGAATGTGGGGGAAAAAAAATGATTCTTGAGAATTTCTCTCTGTGAGGGTGTGGGAACTGGTCTTTCCCTCTTCCCATTTTTTCTGTTATTACGGACAAAGTCCTGTATTCAGTGAAGTCAGAATATAACTAGGACTTTGTGTTTAGATGACTGAAGGGCACACGGCTACAATTACCTTGACACACAGGTCGATGTGATCTAAAGATTCTAATGTAATCTAATGTTTCTAATGTGATCACTTCAAGTGCTTGTTTGGTAGTTTCTGTCACTTGATTAAGAGAAGTTGTCAGGAGCTTAAGAGACATGAACAAAACAGGGAGAGAATATAAGGGATCCTGACTGGAGAAGGATGTAACTATGACTGTAAGATGACAGAAACCAGTGGGGAGTGGTAAAATTATTACTTCCATGGGAAGTTTAAGGGGTTAATGACCTGCAGCTATGGATGGATGGAATTTGCATGGACCCAGATCTCAGATGTGATCCAATTGCAGACCAGTTCCAAAGAAAAAAACTATAAATCAGTTAAAGGATTCTGGTGAATCGTGCTTTGAGCTCATGGTTTGTGATGTAACCAGCAGTTCTTGATGGAATTACAACTGCCCTGCTCACACTCACCTGCTGTTTGCTCTGTATTAAGTTAACAATAGTAAATAAACCGTGTATTAGATTTCAAGCTGACCTGTTCATGCCAAATGAATTTGTCTTGCCCACATGCTGTCCTAATTTAAAACATATGTATTGATTTAAATCCTGTTGCTTCCATACATTAAAGTGCTGTTTAGGTTTTTGCCTCATCAATATTCTTCACCATTTTGAATGGATGTGTAGCTTGTTGTGGTTTTGGTTCAAAAGTGTTCTCTGATAGATTTTGTGTGTGTGTGTGTGTGAAGAAGTAGAAGTGAGTTGGACCATGGTGGGATTGTACAGGACTTAAACCTGTCACCTGCAACCAACACTTTGTCTGTTCTTTTACAGAAAAAACCTTCATTAGCATCAAAGGAAGTTTACTTTAATTACAGAAAAGATGGGGTCCTTATCTAGTGAAAATACAACTGGAGAGGAGAAATATTGTATGATAGTATATTTCTCATACAGCAGTATAAGCCTCATAGAAAACAGATGAAAGTTTTCTGATTTTCCCTGGCTTCTAAGGGGTGAAAGAATTTTGTATATAAAATGGAGTTTCTCCCAAAAAGGAATTTAAAAAACCCCCAGAACCTTATGTCAGACTCCAAACAATGTATTTAGACCTCCAATAAGTAGCCTAGGCTTTTCAAAAGTGCTGAGCTTTTCCAACCCCCACTGCTCTTAGGATACAGCTTCTAAGGCTGAATGTCATTTGACTGCATGTTCTTGCAAAGAAATACTAAGAATGTGCAGTAGGTCAAAGTGGTTCCTTATCTTTGTGCAGAGATAAGGGCTGCTGTTCCTCCTAGGAAACAGCGTCTTAGAAGCGGAAGGCTGCACTTCTTATCATTCAAGTATGTGCCACAAAGGGGTAAAAATAGGGACATTGAGGATAAGAAAGCTGAAACTAAGGCACCTGCTACCCAGAGAGGGAAACTTGGGAATGAAGTAAGACTGAGAGTCTCTTCTGTTTTGAATACTGCAAATCTTCACTTGCAGGAGCAAATAATTCGCCTGTAAAAGCCTCTGAGATTATTGATATGAGAAAAGGCTTCCTGGATTTAGACTCCTGACTTTATCATGCAGACTACATTCCATTTGCAGGTTTTACAGAAGTTGAAAATGTCAGAGTTGGCTGAGAGAATTAGATTTCAATAGCTATTAAACATTTGCTGGACATCCTACATCTCCATTGAAGATCTTTTGTTTGTGACCTAAACAGGATTGATTAAACAAAAAGGTTGAAATAAGATATTCAAATCATATCACTGTTGGCAAATAATGCATAGTTCATTCAATTTCTCAATATTTTAATCCAGTATTCACTTTGCCGTGATATATAATGCTGACTATTTACAATGATTGTCATTCTTTAAATGACAATTTTCCTTTAAAACAAGCAGCAAAACCAACAACCAGCCCCATACTCTGCTCCAAACCTTGTTTGCAAGGGTTTTCATTTGCATCACTATTGTACAGATTTACATAGAGCAGAAAAAGGGGGTGTTCTTATTCTTAGAGATTCTGCCTTGTATGCTACCTGCAGCCACATTCTGCCACTTTCATCCCTTCATAGTTGTATATCAAAGTAGGCACACCAGCATCATCCTTATAAAGAATGGAGATTGAATCCAGTTTGGTTGGAACACAACAGGCCTTGGAGGCTTTCTTTGGGTTTTGGAGATGCACCAGAGTTTGGACAATAGCGTGTTTTGTTGGGGTAACATTATCTGTCAGAGGGAAGAAGCAACCTCCTTTACACTCAAAAGCCTCATAATCTTTTGGTGCGATGATCCAGGAATCCCAGCCAATCTCTTCAAAGTTCACATGGAGGGAAGTTCTCCGGCAGTGGTTGGCCCCGATGCTTCTCTTGCTTCTGGAGGAATGCTGGTGGGGCCCAGTGATGGCCTTTTCCTCTCCCTGTTCTTCCTCTTCAGATGAAGTGTTGTTCTTTCCTAGCTTCTTTAGCACACTTTCTTGTTCATGAACAATCATCTCCCGGAGCTCCACTTTGGTCTCTTTTGTCCCATTGCTGCGGTCATTGGAGAACACCATTAACAGGGGCAGATTTTTAGCATCAGGAGCAACACTGATATCCAGCTTCCCACAAGTGAAACCACCCAGAGCTTTACTCTCTATAACAACCTCTAGCTTGTTTTTAGTCTTCAGTTTGTCTGCTCTGACCCATCTTTTCACAGCGCTGGACACTTCAAACATCTCCCAGCCACACTTCTGGATATTGTGGGAGACAAGGAAAGATTTGGTACTTTCTGGGTTTTCCCAGTGTCCGTCATCTAGAACATCATAAATGACCATGATGCCTTCCAGCCTAGAGAGAGACTCAACTTCTCTGTGACAGGAGATAAAAATTCTCAGTTCAGCTCTGGTGATTTCCTCATATTGTGGAATAGAGATGTTGAAGAACAAAATGTGTTTCTGAAATGAATTTTCTTCTGGTGAATCTAAAGAAACAACATCTGTAATAGGAAATTAAAACATGTGGTTACAGTGCTTCTTACTGTCCAAGTAACTTGATTTTAAAAGGCTCAGGATGTATTTGGGGGTAAAATAAGAGCATGGCAACACAGCATTAAAAAAAAAAAATACTGTCTTCTGGACAAGGGCAGAGAGTGAAAGGGGAAATGGAGGTCCCTGGTGTTGGTAGCATTTCACCAAGATTGCACAGCCAGGTGAGTGTGTGGAGCATAAAGAGGCTGTCTGGAACAAACTGTGGATGATGCTGCTCAGTATTAAGTATATAAATAAGGCATGTGCACAGTTTTCAGATTTAGCAATTTGCTAAAGATATTTTTACATGAAGAATTCCTCAAAACTCCTATGAATTCCTTGCTCTTATTATCGTGCAGTCGGATGAACTGCTCTCATATTCGTATTTAAGTGTCTTTAAGAACTACCTGTGCTGAGGCTTTTGTTGTTGTCTCTAGATAACTTTGAAAGCAGCTTGGATTACTGGGCATTTAAGGTAATAGAAAAGTTTTTGGAAATCCTGAACTGAAGCTTCAGGGTCTATCTAATTCAAGACTTGGTGATAAACAGCTTTTCATGCCCAGGTCCCAAACTGGGCTCACTGAACTTGTATGGGTTTGTTCATATGTTTGTTGTCTGCAAATCTATGCACAGTACCAGCAACTCTGCCTGGGGAGGGGCAGACATTTGTCAGGAAGATCAAATTGGCAGTGTTCAGAAGTCATCACCGATGTCTTTTTAATGCTCAATGTAAACTAGCTGCTTAATCATGATTAGATGTTAGAGCAATTTTATTTGGCTATTGCTGCCACTTCTTCAGAGCTTTTACCACTATTTACCCACTAAAGCAGTCAGAGAGGAGAGTGAGATGTGAAAACTATAACCTAGGTCGTACTGTTAAGGTTTCTTTCCATTTGAGGACTAGGGCCATTAATTTGGGAATCTGGAGTTCTCTGTAGTGCTGTTACCTTTGTATGTCTATTTTTCATATAAACAGAAACTTCCATTCTCCCTGTTTCATTTTTATCACAAAGATTGCATTTGTTACAACTTTTTTACTACTTCTTTTGAGGGAGCTTTTAAAAGTCTATTTAATGTTACACAGATGGGGATCTTGAACATTTTGAGACAAGCATGACTACCCATTTTCATATAAATCTTTCTGTCTAATCCAGAATTTTGGAGGAGCACTGCTGATCCTTGCTGGATCCAGAGACACATTTCTCAATAGTTTTTAAATATGCACAGAGCCCATCTGAAAGAAGAGCTCTCTTGCATTGATGTCTCAATTATAGGTGATCAAAAGTTTGCATTCTAACATAAAAACTCAGTTCCAAATATCTAGGGCTGAGAAAAATGATTCATGTAAACTGTTATACAGTGCATCATCTCAGCTGAAGTGTTTGAGAATATTGTACAGTGAAAATATCAAAGAAGAAAGCTAAAGGTAATTCTATTTTTTAAAGATTGAAAGAAACTACAGAGCAAGAATACAATCCAAACTTTTAATGTTTCATTTCTAAAGAATCTGTGGAAGTCAGGCACTCAGTTTCTTCTGAATTTCAAAAGAATCTGAGTATCTACTGTCCATGTACTTTAAAAATTCTAGTCCACATATTTGAGACTTCTCTTACCTTCAGTACTGAAGCTCCTTACGATATTGGATGCAGGGATGGAGGACTTGTCTGCAGCATATCTGTTGTATAAATCAATCATGAACTGTGGTGGTTCTTCTTTGGTCTTCACTTGTGAGGGGACTCTTGACAAATTCAAACTCCTTTGTAAATCCATCTTCATATTCTCCAAGAAAGATTTAAAGTCAAAATGGGTCTCATCTTCTACTTCCCCAGGATCATGAAAGTGCGCATCAGACTTTCCCATAGCTGATAACTTGTCCCAGTCTTCCAAAGGCTTGCCTCTTGTCAAACAAGCAATGATGTTGAAAACAGACAGTGCAGCTAATACTCCAAAACAATGCATTTCTTCTATATTTACTTTCTGGTGGAGAGACAAGAGGACGAGGGTATTTTAGCTGATTAACAGTCGTGTTTCATTACACACAGAGGAAAGAAGATGTAAGGCAAACCACTGGAATGCCCTTTGCAAATCCCTTTCTTGTGCTCTTTTTGCAGTCTGCTTCAAACCCCAGCCTCTTGTCAGTTGTCAAGCAGATTGGTCGTACACTTGCCCTTATCAGAGTCATTGATGCCATGCTTCAGCTTCTGTTATCTAGCAAAGCTCTTAGTTAATGAAGATTCTGTAAACATCTGACAAACACATGTGGCTGGTGGGAAGGACATTGTATATTGTAAAGAATCCACATTTCACTTTAGGGTCATCTTTGCTTAATTACATTCTTCTATCATTTCCTTGCCAACACACAGAGAAGCTTTCTTAGGGACGTAGAAGATTACACTGTTTTTATCAAGACTAGAAAATAGAGATCTAGAACAAAATCACTGTATTATCTAAGAGCAAATAACATCTGACCAATTTTTTTTACAGTCCCTTCACCTGCATTCACAAAATCCCCAATCATTTGATGGAGACCTGTGATTCTGCAAAACATGATCTCATGACGATACAAACAACCTTAAAACTTGCGTCCGTTTATCAGCCAAGAGCTATTGTTTGTACACAGTGAAATATCTGTTTTGTGTCAAATTTGCTTCATGTTGTTTGCAGGCTTGTCCATTTTCAGTTTGATTCCTTTGGTGTATGGGAATTTAGCCTTATTTTTATAGTATCTTATGTAATATATTTCATAGATTCATCATCTCAGTCCAGTCCAAGAACAACCAGTCATTTTTTCACTGACCTCAAAATAAAGACAGAACTAGGCATTCTAAGGCCACATGGAAAGTAAAAAGTCTTTTTGAAGATACAGAAGATTATTTATGAAGATACTGTATCCGTGAGAAGAAGGGGTCAAGGCAAATGAATTTCTCATGATACAGAAGAAAAAACCAGATTTATTTATAGACAAAAATATCACTTTCTATTTATCTTAATGAATTATTACGAGTTAATCTAATGATACATAATTTCTTTGTCTGTACTATTAATGCATAATTTTTTCTAAGCACAAGTAAATTCATACTGTACATGTACCATAAAGTCTGAATAGTATTATGAGCTTTTTACATTCAAAAATCATATTGCAAAGATACAGTCAAGATTTTTCACTTTCTGGACATTCTTCTCCAGTTTTCCAGCAGTGCATACATAGCATTTAAATTGATCCCAACTTCTGAAATGCTCACTTATGTGTCTGTTCAAGTGATAACTGGATCCAAGATCCTGGTTAATTATGTTCCTATGACATAAAGTCAAAATAGATTATTTGGCATTGACCTTGGTGTCCTACATAGCAAAACTGTTATGTTTTACTCAAGGCCTTTGTGTTTCTACTGCATGCATAGTCCAATTACTTGTGTTTGGCTAAATGTAAGTTTTTTTAAGTGTCTCCGAACTTTACCTGAACATGTCAAGGAATCAAAGATTTCTTCAATTTCATAGCACTTAATCTAAAAGATTATCATCTACAGTTAAAAAAACCATGTGCTTCATTTATTATTTCACTGTGCCTGACTTTACCTTCTAGACAGGAATTTTGTAACTTGGCTACTTTAAGGAGTGCCATAGTGCTGACATTTTCTCCCTGTTGAAGTGCTTGCATAGTGTAATCAAGTTACTTTATCAGTTTGCTTTCTGATAAAATAAACAGATTTTTAGTCACATAGGAAAATTTTTTAAACTGTTTTCATTTCTTTTTTGTGTCTTTTTCAGAATTTTAATGTCTTTTAGAAAAGATGAACCCCAAGGCTATACATAGTTTTCTGGTGTCAGTCCATCAGTGCCACATGAAGAAATCAAATCTTTCCTTATGTGGTTCACTACTCCAGTGTTAGCAAGTATGGGTAGAGCCCTTCGAAATCTTCGTTTGCGAAGCCAAGCCGTAATGATGAAGATGATTCCAGTGTGTATCTTTTCAAAGCTTTAATTAGCTCTCATTACATAGCATCATGTTGAATGCTCATACTGCACCATAAATCCAGGATATCCACAAAATTTTTTTAAGAGTTATGGCTTTCAAGGGTGCAGCCCTTTACTCAGTAGGAGCAGCCTCCATTCCTTGTGCTGGGGTACCTGAAGTTCTGCATCTGTCTACTTTAAAATGAACTTTAATTACAAAAAGTGCAGCTAGATCAAACAATCTATATAAACACCTCTCTCCTTCTGAAAATACTGTTGGTGTTGCTATGCGCAGACTTCTAGTTAATACATAAAGATGTGACATAGTGTTGGGCCAAGTGTCAGCTTTGCAGAAACTTTACAATGAATAGTTTAATTCAGTGGCAATTCCTTTTGAAAGCTATTATTTGAGGTTTGGCAGGGAGAAAGTTGTTAATTCATGTGATACACAAATATATAACATTGTCCAGTGGTTTCTTTTGATTATGCAGCCTCATGCAAGTGAATTGAAATAATCCACAAAAACCTAGGTACATTCTAGCTGTTGCTGTTACCTCTGGCAATTAAACTGTGGCCTCAAAAATTAAATTGGATTTTGGGAAAAAAAGTCCTCAATGCTTTGCTGGCTAGTATCAGCTGTTTTCATGTTTTATATGTCTTTAATCATCCCATATTAGTATATCCTCAGTTCTCTCAGGATTAATTAGTGGAATTATCTTGACCTGTGTTTGTCAATAGTAACTTCCTCTAGAAACTTACACATTGAGCAGAATGGTTTAT
Organism: Pachyramphus minor; assembly: GCA_013397135.1. NCBI lineage: Eukaryota > Metazoa > Chordata > Aves > Passeriformes > Tyrannidae > Pachyramphus > Pachyramphus minor. Next base: position 206,941 of record VYXB01007518.1, read on the forward strand.
AGGATATTCATAGAAATAAAAAGATCTGTTGTAACCAAGAGAGTAAGAGTATCAGTGTCCTCTGGCACCAGCTGACTGCATTTATGCCATTTCAAATGCAAAGTTTCTATTTCTAGATGAAGATTGGACCTCCAAATATCAAAGATCCAGAAAGGAGTAGCTTAAACCACTAAACAAATTACAATTGGAGGCCTTGTTTGCATTAGAGAATTGACCAGTACAGCCAAACTCCAAATGATATAAGCTTTACTAATAAAAGTTGCTTGTGTAGCAACTGTAAGGGCAGTGACACAGGTATAATTTTGTCAACTTCTTAGTCAGAGCTGTATAAGAGGAATTGGAAAGAACTGGGACAGTGAGAGTAACCTTAGAAAGACTCCCATGCATGCTGAATCTTGCTTTTATGTAGGATAGGAGGAAGTACTACATTTACAGACCTCCATTGTCTGGGAATCTGCACAACCTTAGTATGGAATATTGGCAGCAGAAATTCCATAGCACCTTAGCAGCATAGGAGCCTTTCAATTAGTCATTCATCAGAAGGTAGTGCATGTGGTATCCTTCCCCTAAACAATGCAACTTTTAAAAGGATAAGGTTGTGAGTAAGGTTAGACTGCCTCTTGAAGAAACATTCCATATATTGCACTCTGTGCTACCTCACAGACTTCAGAAGTTTGTTCCACTCTTGTTCTGCTTATGCTATTGTACAGCTGTTGGGTGAAAATGAAGTATGTGGTAAGTGTAACCTAGCACACAGGAACACTGAGAAAGAGGATTGACAGACATCATGATGGAACATTAGCTCTTAAAGAAATGCTACACTTACAAGGGCTACCGTAAATATATCAACAGGGGATTGTGCAGGAGTTAGAGGGACACAGAGACTTTATTTCTATAAAGACTTCTAATGGAACCACTGCCAAATGTTTTCCATTTTGATCTTCATTGTTTGAAAAGAAAGTTAATGAAAGTTCTGGAAAGAGTTCAGAAGAGAGCTGTGAGAAATTGTTTTGAGGCTTAAAATAAGAAATCAATCTATTTAAATCTAAGCCAAAATGTAATTTGACCCTACTCACTATACTAAAAATACACAATGAAAGTATTTTGTGTAATAGATAAAAAGGATCTAATATAATAGGTTACAGTAAGATGCATTGAACTGAAGCTAAAGCTCATCAAATTCAGTCTAGGATTAAGCCACTACATATGAACAAAGAGCACTAACTTTTGGAACAACTACTTATAGGCCAGTAGAGATATTCTATCACATGAAATCTTTAAAGCAAAATTTATGCATGTTTTTCAAAGATATTCCCAAGCTCAAAACAGAAGTTCCATAATGCATGGTACAGAAATAGCTGAGCAAAGTTCTTTGATCTGTGCTATGCAGGAGGTCAGTCTAGATGATCATAGTATTTTCTTTAATCTATTGAAGTGCATTATGACAAGCTTAACATTTATTTACATGTTTCCATCTAATTAACAGAATGCAAGAGAGTACATTTATAGAAAGACAATTCAAATATTTTTAGATACTACTGTACCTTTAATTTATTAGCTTTTGTTAAAAGCATGTAACAATCTAGAGGATATAAAGTATAATTTACAAAAATATAAATCTTGGTTATTTTATTTTTAGTATTTCAACATATTACTATATTGTATGCGTTTCTCAAATAATATGTTTAACAACCTGAAATTATCCAGCAAACCAGAAATGTGGGATATTACATGTCTTTTGAAGAACAAATTATATATTAGGGAAGGGTAACCAAAAATGGCTATGTTAACATATGGTTTATATAAAAAATTGTGAACTATACTTGCATTCTGAAGAAAATATACATTTTAAGCCCTTTATTACAGCATTTTTCAGTATAAATATGCAGATAGAGAGTATGAGTGTTTTAGGCAAAAAGTTTTGATTTTTGTACAAATGTGATATTCTAAAATAAACCTGCCTTTCCAGGTTCACTTCCCATCTTATTGGTTAACTGAAGAGATAACATGGTCAGAAAATAGCATATAGAAACATATTTTAGTCCTTTAATTACGGAAAACTTTACACTTAAATTTCTCACTAAACACCAGGTATCTTAGCTTGGTGGGTTAAGAAGATATCTGTAAAATACTGAGTTCCTGGAAGATGAATATGAAGGACAAATGGCGACAGTATGACATATCCTTCCAGGTGAGTACATGTATCATTTTAGTCTCTCCACATGCTTTCTGTAGAGGAATTGTAGACTTGCATTTGTTCATCAACACAAGTGGATTAATTTCTCATTTCCAACCTCGCAGTGCAGTCAGGCAGGATGTGTGGGTCTCACCAAAGATATGTTTGTACAAACTTTATCGGCAGGCACAAGTTTCAACTGACATATTGGGATATACCTTTAAAACAACATTTTTGTTCTCATCTAAGAACAGGACACTGAGTGAGCTCATTTTGTCAGGAACACAGCAAGGTTCTGGGATGCCAGGAATGATTCCTACTGCTTTTACGATGCTCTGAATTGTAGCATGATTTGATGGCCGGACGATCTGGAACAGAGAAGGAAATAGTTATAACTTCATTTATGAGCAGTGGCTTTCTCAGGTGGACTTGAAAAATTACAACAATTATGGCTTTTTGTTTCTCAATAAAGCAAATATATGTGATTAATGCAACACAGTTAATTCCTCACACTTCCAGCTTTCCTTTGCTGGGTGTATCCAACAGATATTTTGTGCCCCTTATGCTGCCTTCATAAATACCAGAGGAGGGCACTGGTGGCCCAGCCAGCAGTCAGCAACCTGAGAAAAGAATGTCCCTGAATGTACCTGCTAGATGCTGGAGGCAGACATGCAGAAGGCTAAGGTGGGGCATACTTCTCAGCTGCAAGATGTTATATTTTTTTTTTCCTTAACCTCTTGCCTGACTTGGAAAATGGGCTACTGTAAGTATTTCCAAAATAACTATCCCTATGTTCCAATAGAATTTCTCCTCATGTATGCTAACCTGGAATTAGTTACTTTTTCCTGGAGTAATTACTCTCTTTTAAAAGAGCAGAGTACTCCAGAAGTAGCGTCCACAGGAGGAAGATAGTCTAGAATAGTCAAACAACCTGTGATCTTTGCTTCCCTTTACCTTCCTCACCAGGCTTTATTTTTCTTTCTGCTTTCCCTGCCCTGAGCAAGCCTAAAACTGGGAGAAGATTAAAAAAAAGCTTGCAGCTTTACATCTATACACTGTTCAGGGTACTGAGACAGAATTTTAGTTCTACTATTGATTCTTGGATGCAGTTAACAACACAAGGAAAAACGTTGTAAAAGAGGAGGCAGCCATTAGGTATAACAGCAGTAAGAGTAAGGAAACAGAAAAGTTATGTAAATAGTATACTGCTTAGTAGTTTAATGTAACTCTTTTTTTTTTCCTTTTTCCACAAGCTACACTACATACAGTCAAGCACAGGTTTACTGGTGACAGATCCTTGTCATTGCCTCAGTATAACAAGGAAGGCATGTACTTCATGAGCCAATAGCATGGCAAGTAGTCCACCATTGAAGCTGAAGCTTCAGTGACTCCTATTCAGCTATCACACTTGAATACTATCCCAGCAAATGACTAAAATAACAGTAAGAAAATTGTGTTAGTCATATCAGGCTTTTTGCTACAATTTCATGAATTTTCTCATATCTGCACATGTCTGGTGTATGTAGCACATGGAATCTCTCATCACTATTGGTACAGAGCGATATATTAGGTGGAAGATGACATACGTGGGACATCAGATAGGGTCTTTGCACATCTTCACATGGAATTAGATACTTCAAGTGAGAAGAGTTATTGTCTTCTATATCTTCTCTTTTTTTTAAATATATAGGTATATGCAAAACATGATTTTCCATTTCAATATGAAAGGTTATGTAATCCATGGATAGAACAAAGGAGCTATTTTTCAGTATAATTCAGTTTTGATACATTCACATTAAGTGTAACATATCAGCAAATCAGATCCAAACCTTAATTGCCATTAAGGCTTTCAGATCTTCCTTAACTAAGCCATTACAAGGAGGAACTGTGAAATCCGTCCTTGACCCTTCGGGGCCCCAAGAAAGCATCCTTATAGCCAAGTCCCAACAAGTGGCCAATCCTGCAAAGTGCCTTTCTGTAATTAGCATATGTTATCATAATTAACAACAGCTTGGTCTCTCTTGTCTCCCTTCATCTTTAGATTTCAAAGCTGTGCACAGACAAGCAGCAGTGAGGTAGTCTCATAGCTCCTGTGCGAAGCAGGAATCACCTTCTACCCGCATTGGTCATGCCAGCAAATCTGGACAGCAGATTTGGTAAATGCATTTGGTAAATGCAGCACTGCAGCCAGCCATATAACCTATTCTTCCTCCTCACAGTTCAGGGAATAAGAAATTCAGCAGTCAAATAGGTAAACTTGCTATGACAAAATTTGTACCCAAGCTGTTGTGTACCTAAATCATCAACTGCAGTCATTAAAATAAATGTGCAGAATGAGGTACTGATACTTTAAAAAAAAAAATCATATAATCATATGAATCATATAATGAATCATAGAATCATATAATGATTCTCTGCATGACAAGTATATGATTCTGCCTCCACAGTTGGAAATAAGGTATCTGTTGTCCCTTATAAGTTGATTGTGTAGACCAAGTCTTCATGAATAGCTTCAACGTGATTTTTGACTTCGGAGAGCCAAGATCATATGTACTTTTTCCTGACTTAGAACATATATGCAAGAATGAAAGGTATTTCTCCCTCCATAAGTATTTAGCAATCCTTATGCTCTGAACTAAATCTTCAATCATGATGGAGTCCTAGCTATCTCTCTTCTTTTGGAAACACTTATTAAAACAAAGCTACACTCTTGAATATGCCTCTTTTTTTTTCCCCTCTTAAAAATACAAAGCTAACCTAAGCAAACCTAATCAATTAATGTATCAAACCCAAAATTCCCACATCTATGCATCTGTGATTTAGTTACTCTGTTGCGGTTTTTTTTTGCTTTTTTTTGTTTGTTTGTTTTCTTGCTGTTTTTGTTGTTGGGGATTTTTTGCTTGTTCTGGCTTTAGGGCACCAAGATACAAGTGCAGCCATATTAATTTATCTACAAAACAAGTCTCAAAATGGGAACTAAAGTAAGTGGGTTTAATTTACAAGGGAATCTTTATTATATAGCACATAATATTTCTAGATAAGAGCAATATAAGCTTATGCAACCATTCCAGCTAGAAATGGATCCACTCCTTTATAGTCCTGTCAGCTTTTGTGTTATGCTCTTTTGCTCACAAGAAACCAAATGCATCAAATGCATCTTTTTTTGAAGGGTGGAGTTGTTTGCTTGGTTTTTTTTTCGTTTTGGGTTTGCATTCTTGTGTATGAATGGTGCATTAGACTGTGGGTCTATGGCAAAGGACAGATATTCCCAGGCTGTGTTTTGTTTTGGATAAGTTAAATGGTGATTATGTTGCATGACCTCTTTATATTACAACAACAACAACAACAAAGAAGTGAAGTTGTATGTGAGTCTGTGCAAGCTCTAATTTTTGCCAGACCATGTATCAATTTATGTACACATGGTTCAGCATTGGCCAGCTATACAAGAACACGTTGCCAAATTTGTACACCCTACTGTGAAGTCTGGATTTCCACTGTTCCTGGACTTAAAACCAGTATGCATATCTACTCTTCCTGAAATCATACTATTTCTTTCAACACAAACATACATCAGTCTCTCTGTATATAAAGTAGGGCAGATTCCTGTCTCAGAGCCTTGAAATTCTCTGCTGTAAAACACTATCCATTATTTATGTGCTCAGTGACCACAAGCAAAAATGCCAGTAGAATAAATAATCAGGCCATTTGTAGGTAAAATTGCAAAACAATGACAGTTTCTAAATACACATTATGCAGTGCTTCAAATCCCTCCCTCTGCCATTACTTGAAAGCCCTACAAAATATTGGTAATTCTTGTCCTACACAGCATTACCAAAATTTCTACTTCTTTCCCTAGCACATAGAGTGGGAGTGAGCCAAATGTTTGCCTCTCTATTATCAAATTTCACACTGCTTCTATAGGAGGAATTCAGTATGCTTGGAGTGTTAGAGACAGCTATGTGGCATTTCCAGTCACATAAGGTGAATCAACTTTTTTGTTCCAGCAGGATTAACTTAAGTATTTAGAATTTTGGTACATAAATATAATTTTAATCAGCATTATTGTTTTCAAAAGTGACAACCAGTTTCTTAAAGGTAAAAATATCTCTGTGTCACTACTCTGCATTTTTCTTCTAAAGTGGAATCAAGAAATACTCTGAAAAAGCAGCTTTTTTTATCATCAGCATATAATACTTCATACTTCTCCAAGTATAATAGAGTCCTTTGATGATTTAGTGTGTGTGACCATATTTTCACAAGCTGCATAAGTCTTTATGTTATGGTTTCAAGATATGAGAAATTGGAAGATAAACCTGAGATAATTTTCTTATTCTTCAGATTAAAGAAAACTTGGAATCTTTTGCACTCTGATGAATAAGTAGATGGAGTATTGCTTAGATTATTTAGGTTGAACAATGCAAAAAAATACAAAGAAAAAGGTAAAAATTTAAGGAAAATCCAACTAAAGAAGTAGTTGGATAGGAAGAACAGTAGGCCTACTGTTTGCAAACTGACAAGAATAAAAATATATACTACCTTGGGCATTGGAAATTCACATGCCCCTGCACAGTAGTAAGCATCAAATGATTTGGGAGATATGATCCATTCATTCCAGCCAATATCAGCAAAGTCAACTTTCATGTATCTTTTTGAACAAATCCTTGGCTCATTCCATTGTTTTCGCCTTGCTTTCTTCATTGTTTTCTCATCAAAATTTAACACCTGCGACTTTGTAAGTGTTTCTGTATTTTCTTGCCCTTTTCTCCTTCGATCTTTGCGCGACGCTTTTGGTTTCAAGGATCTATAGGCATTCTCCCATATGTCATGCTTGTTGTATTTATTGTTGTTATAATGTACTTCTGGCAACTCATTGTTCTGAATTGAGCTAGTGAGGTATGTATCCCTCCTAACTCGAGTATCAGTAGAAGCATTAGGGGATAGATTTGCGTCCCCATCATTGGAAGGAAATGGATCATAACGCTGTAGGGTGCCTGCCACACTGTTAGGTTCAGAGATTGCCAGATCATTGGCATAAACTAGTATATAAGGTAAATGACTGGTGATTTGTTCAGGGAAGCCCTGATGTTTCTCCCCAGAATCAAGCTCGGCACAGAGAATAAGCTCTCCAGACCTTTTTGATTCTTTTACAATGTGTGAAATGTCCTTTACATGCCAAGCCCCTCGCCTTTGAAGAAGCACAGTGATGTTCCCTTTAACTAGTCCATAGGCAGAATTCTGGTGGATGCTTTGGAAAATGAGGTTGAGCCGTAGGACCGGAGGCAGGTGAAGGAGGCGGCAGGATGAGTTCTTGGACCGCTTACAAAACACTTCCCGGTGCCGAGGGCGTTTATCCGCATAGAAGTGAAAAGTGGCAGCAAGGATCATCTCTGAATCCTGCATGGATGTCAGATTGAAGCAGTACAAGGGCTTCTGGGCCAAGAATTCTGCAAGACAGGAGGGAAAACATAAATATATTTCTGAGACCAAAAAAGGTAGTCAAACTCTTATTTCCATTTCAGTGAATTAACAAATTTTCACTTAAATAATTTAGTATAGTGAGCTTATTACTTCAACTTAAAACGTATGTTGAAAAGGAGGAAAAAACCTCTAAACTATTTAAGAGCAATATTACAATAATATCTGGACTGTTCACCATACTGGGCATCTTTTGTACATATGAGGGATAAAACTCTTCCCAGAGGTTTTTAGTTGCCTTCCATTCTAGGCAGGCAAGAAAAGCAGTCTTTGCTTCTATTTTCAACAGTCTTTGCTTTCTATTTCTTTCAACAAAGTCAAGCTAAGAGAAGCAGTCAAATTTGCCTGTGGCAGAGCTCAGAGCAGTACCTTGCTGAGTATAATAGCAGAAACCAGGTTTACAGTTAGTATTCAAGATGGTCTAATCTAAAGTTGACTGCAGATTCCTCAAGGTCTCTGGGTGCTAACTCTGTGGGGAACAGCATATGAAGTTCATTGTCTGTAAACTGTGCACAAAAGACATTTCACAAGGGTGCTGGATACATAAGCAGAATGGCCCATTTTGGGGGTTGTTACTCTTATGATCAATGCTCCTTTCCAGTACACATCATGTAGGGAGATTTGTTTAAAGCACTATAAACCATACTCGGTTTCTAAGGGTTCTGTTTTGATCTGCTTGAAGTTAGTGACAATTACTGTTGAATAGGAGCTGACTTAAAATTCAAACTCCATTTGAAGCAGCTTCTTTTTACCTAGTTGAACAATTTGTGCTCAGCTTACATCTTCACTGTCCGTTCAAGGAAGACGAACAATTTTACACTAATAACTGTTTACACCATGTTTATTTAAACAGTAGAAACATCTCTTAGAGTGTTAAAATGTAATCCCAGAATCAAAAGACAATGCCTTCACGATCTATGACTGTGAAAAGTTGCATTTTAAAAAATTCTTACTAGCTCAACAGTATATGGGAAAGTGGTGGCAGAAGTGATTCCTATTCTCCCAAGCTCAGAGTGCTACCTAGAATGCATCAAAGGATTGAAGTGGGTAAGTTTGCATCTTTAATTAACCCAAGTGGACCAACCCTCTGGCAGCCCTTTTTGATATACCTGAAACATCTCTGGCAGAAGGAAGGAATAAAACCACCCCACAACAAATAAAACCCAACAAACTCCACAGTCAGGCTTCCCAGAAACACCTAGGTTTGATTTTCAAGTGCACTATGGAGGATAAGCCACAGAAATTTTGGGAACAACAGAAAGGCAGTACTGTTAACTGCCACCTGTCAGAACATTCTTCCTTTTAAGCACAGTTTCATTTGAAAAGGGGAAATTAATAGTGCTACATCTTGGTGCTTGCTGTCTCCCAGTTAATGCTGGATAGAACAATCATTTGGACTAAAGAACAGCAGGTTAATAATAATAATAATAATGGCCAGACTTCGCGAACGAAGATCTGTGGAAGGTCTTTGTACGCCTTCCAGCCTGCGCATTGGATTTATTTTAGGTGGGACACAGTGCGCGCAGAACTGAGCCCACCGTTTAATCCTAAGGTTCATCTGCCGGGGCCAAGCGAGCTTGGACAGTGGCAGCGAGGTCCTCAGGACGTAGGTGGATTGCCTTACAGGGCTAACGGGCTCCACCTACCCGGGGAGTTTCCCCGACCGGGAATCGAACCCGGGCCTCGGCAGTTACAGTGCCGTATCCTTAACCACTAGACCACCAGGGGCTCCCACAGCAGGTTAGCATGTCCATTAATCCCCTGCCCATACAGACAATCTGAGAGTATGAATGTTCAAATATGCAATTCCCATCTATACCATCTGTATTTTGTTCCTGACACAATGAAGTGGAACAGCTTGCACTGATGCCCTCATAATGGTTTCAGTGACACAGAGGCTAACAGAAACAGTATTCTGTGATAAAACCTGTTTGTTTCTGTCAATGGATTCCTATTAGTAAGCTTTTAATTAAAACTAGTCATATGCACAGATGTTCATACTATGAAATAACATAAGAGTTTAGATTCTATTAAAGTCTTTGAAGCACAGAAATTTCACCAGGCTGCTGGACTATTTCTCAGGGTAAGCAAGAGAGTAATTGTAGTACTCCCTTTAGAACACCAGGATTTATTAATGTGTTCATTTCAGAAGGCCTATGTTTTTAAAAAGAAGTCTATTCACTGCTTCTCTTCACCTGAGCTGTGTACCGTTTAATTTTCTAATATTTCTTTTAGTAGTAGAATGCTCCTAGCACCATGAGCTCCATAGATATGGCTATGAAGCATATGCATTGTTGGGATAAAGATGTTTCAAACATCAGTGTCTCAGGCTTTCAGATGGGAAGGTAACTTGTAATGATAACTCAGAGGATGAGAGGCTGAATTAATCTAAAGTCTGCATTCTAGACTGAAACAAACTCTTCAAAAGTAAAAATTTTAGTAGAACAGAGTAAGAATCTGTGATCCTGTGCATCTGCAGCTATTGAAAAGCCAGAAGCCTGGAAGTACAGACTTGTTAGAAACTGAGAAGATTTGAATTTTGGGTGGAGCATAGTTATATTTTCATCTTGCATAAGTTCACTCACGCTTTTATCAAGCTGTCAACCATGCATTGTTTCATTTTCCAGGTCTACTCTGAGTTGAACAGAACTAGCTGTATACATTACAGTTGCTAATAGTTTACGGATTGTATCTGCCTCTGATCACTGTAGACATCTTCAAGACATCTTCAATACAGGCAAGTTGTGTGCAGGATACAAGCAAGAAATTGGTAGGGGAAAAAAAAAAGCCAAGTGGCCAAAGAAAGGAAATAGTAGCTTTCAGTACGTAAGTCACATGGAAGAATGTTGCATTGCAGTAACCAAAGATTAGCAATACAGATTTACATGGTACTTCTGATAACACATCTGTGAGAAAGAAATATGCAGAGAACTTCATTTAAATTATTTTAAGTGGTGAAATGTTGTTAAAGCAAGGCTCTAGAAGCCAGAATTACAGTTCCCTGGTTAATCTTAATTTGGTTTTCTTGCCCAGATGCATTATGATATAGTCTTAATTAAATGGTTGCTATTTTCTACTATTCACAAAAGTCTTTGCTTCATTTAGCACAGAGGATTGATCATGTTCAGGGAGTGAGCCTGAGCTGCAAGAGTCAATTTATGGGGAAGTTTCATGGCTTAAGCAGCAAATTGCTGCCACGAAGATTAATTCTCCCCAATCTGAGCAATTTAGGTGAAGTTGTACAATAACTTAATATTTCACATTTGGTCATAAACTATTAAAGACTTGACAGAGTAACTAATGTCAGCCAATTGGTGCTGTTTTCTAAAGCTACAAAATTCCCTAAAAACTGTAAAGCATCTAAAGAAATAAGAAACTTGAGAAATTAGTTCTTAGACTGTCTCTCACTTGCTCATCAGAGAAATAATGAACTCTTGGGAGCATACACAGAGATGAGCTGAGAGAAGGTGATCAGATGTTTGTGAAGTACTCTTCCTGAAGTGGCAAGAACTGCTACAGGAACTAAAAAAAAAGAAGTCATATTTGGAACACCTGCAAATAGCATATGCACATACATTTCACATTGAGCATGGAGAAATATTACATGCTCAGTAACTCAGTCAACACCATGTATATCCTGTAAGGGATATGTAGGATGGTAATACAACTGGCTAGTTTAGGAGACCTCAGAAATGCATATGACAATGGATAAACATCTGGAATGATGTTTTGTACCTCTGGAGCCTTGACAACCATAAGTAAACTGATGCTTGAGTGTGGCCTAACAAACAGCTTGAAACAGCAAGATAGGAACAGACAGGTAGAAACTTTCTGAAAGGTATGTGACAAAAAAAAGAAAAAAAAAAAAAGAAGTAGATCCATTGCTTGGAATAATGAAAAGAAAATTACTGTATCTGTAGTCTGTTTTTCTTATCTCTATAGGATCAGAATTATTATCTACATTTTATAAAGAATGAATGTCCCACGTCTTGCTAGCAAAACATGCCATTTTTCTTCTTTCAGAAAAAAACACCAGAATTTCTCAGAGAAGATGAACATGCTACCAAATACAGTTTTTCTCCCCTCCCTCATCTTGCATCATTCTATGGTTAATTTTAGAGTGTTCATCGTTTGCTTGAGGAATCACAAAGAAATACAATTTGTTGTCATAACAAAAGAACATTGCAGAGGAGCTTCTGCTTTCACGACATGTTACTTGAGAGATCTGGTAAAGAAGGTACACAGATGGGACACAAGAGACAGGAGTTTTGGACATAGGTGTGCCTTATTTCCATTGCATGGAATGACAAGTTACTTCTAGACCTTTCTGCCTTGGTTTCATGATCTGACAAGTGAGCAAAATAATACTGATTTGTAACTGGTCAGCATTGTCTACTTGTGGATAGAAAATGTTGCTATTTTAGTGTTTTAAATTAGAATTAGAATTACAACTTAGAGTACTTAGATACAAGTAACTTGTTCATCAGATTAACTGAAAAATTAAGAAAAAGAATGTAGTGCAATTCTTGCCTTGTTCCCAAATCTCTCTTGTGGCTCAGGGCTTTGTCTGGATAGCAGCCAGTATCAGCTGCTCAGATCACAGAAAAATAAGTGTTAGCAGGAGCTCATGGAATAACCATCCACATTGGAAGTTCCTTCCTAACCTTAGGAAGGTTCCTTCCTTATAGCAGCTGCTAGCTAATGATCTAGAGCACAACAATTTATTTCTCTCCCAAATGCCTGCAGTTGCTTTACTACTATCCTAATTTCTAGATTTATAGACATTTTCATTAGCCTCTTACCCTTCCAAGGAGTCTCCTCCTCCTTGAATATGATTACTTTTTAATATTACAGTTAACATAGGATAGAAATTAAGTTGGGGTGCACAAGAGAATATGGATTATTGTGCAGTATCATAGTAATGATTCCCTAAACCACTGTATGCTGCATTGTATTCTATACATGAGACTTGAATGTAGGAGAAGTAGATTAATTCAAAATTTGCTTTTGTGAGTTTCAATCCATCAGATTTGTCTAAAAAGATTAATGAATATCTCTAACAAGGTAAAACCAATCAGATTTAGAAACTGATACCGTTCCTATTTTAAGAGCTAGTTATAGTTGAGTATAGGTAGTAAGAGTTAACCAAAGAAGGAAGATGTTTTCCAGAAAAGATAGTTTGCGTGTCCTTCGCAAAGAATAACAAATTTAAGGACTGTTAGCTACACAAATCTTCTTTTTATTATTGATGTAAGATTGGGATAATGATAGTGTAATTTTGACACCCTCATAATCAAGCCACATAAAACTGGGAAGAGGAAGGTCAAATATCTGTCTTCTCAGGTTTAGGCAGTGCAAGGTATTTAAGATGCCGAGCAGTTTCAGGCGGTCCCGTAGGCGGCACTCTTCCTAGCAGGAACTTGTGAGCCTGCGAGCAGAGCCGGAGGAGAGGACCAGCAGCTGGAGCACTCTCTACTAGTTTAATGCTCCAAGTATTTCTGAAAGAATCTTTCGACCCAGTGCGATATCCGCTGGGAACGGCGCTTCGTTTGCCGATGATTTGCATCCACAGCAACGGCGGCTTTAGCAAGGGAGATACTCTCTGGGGAGGGAAGGGAGCCAGGGGAGGTGGGAAGCCTTACGCAGAGCAGAGGGGAGACACCCTGTGCGTGTAGTTAGCAAGGGTCTCCCCAGCATTCACCCAGCGTGACGCCCCGCGCTGTCCGTGACAACCTCGCCGCAAACCCATCACTTTAAAGCGAAAGAGGAGCGAGGGGGCTCCAGCGGTGCCCCCTGCGCCCGGCCCGTCTTACCCGGCCTGGCTTTGAAGCTGCGGACCGTGTTGCCGTCACCGGGCCGGCTCCCTTCCCGGTTGTACTTCTCGTAGAGCTTAAGCATGTGGGTGAGCTGCAGCCCCCATGGCCCAGGGCCCACAGCAGGAGGCAGCAGGTCAGGCGGGCGGCCATCGGGGGATGCTGCGGGCGGCCGGGTGCGGAGCGGCGGCGGCTCGATCGCTGCCTGCGTCTGGGTCTCCCGGTTGGCCCTGCCGCACCGGGGCGAGGGGGCGGCGGGGCCAGGGAGGGAGGAGGGAGGGTGGGGGCGGCCCCCCCCTCGCCGCTGATGCCGCCTCCACCGGGCCAATCCCCCGGCCCGGGGGCGAGGGGCTGCGGGCCGGGGGCGGCGGAGCCGGGGCAGCTCCGGGGGTCCGGGTGCGGGGGGACTCGCGGGAGGGGACTCTGCATTCCTCTAACTTTGGGCTTTCCCGCTCCTTAAAGCTTAGCGGGAAAAGGATCTAAATTAATTAGCGCCCATACGCCCATGGGAGACACATGTCACTGCCACCGCTGTGGCACCGAGCGCTGCGGCAGGACGGCACCTTGGCTGCCTGCGCCAGCGGCGGCGTGAGGGGGCTTGGAAATAATTTCTAAAAGCTAGGAGCAAATAGGTACCAAGCAGGCAGGCAGGAGGTAGGAAAGGATGGGAGGGTGGGTGGATGGCGGGGACAGTGTGACTAGGAAAGGGTGCGCACATACATGCCGAAAGTGGAAGTCTTTGCTGTTTCGATCAGCAGAGCTGACAGTGCTGTCTTGTAAAGGCAACCCTGTGAATAGTGTTTGTTTCGAGGATTCCGGAGAAAAAAGAAGTCCCCGATGGGTTCATACTCTAGAAGACCCAGTGTGAACTAGCCAAGAGTGCAACAAGGGTCACTGATAATTCCAAGCAGATACTTAAATAGTAGGGGTTAAAGGGGCTGTGCATGGGTAAACTTTCATCACTGGACTATTTCTATGTGTGATTTGAAGGAAGAGAATACTACTGTGAATTTCTGAAAGATTTACATGGCTTAGGTCGGAGGGGGTTGATTTAAAAGTGAATGGAACATGTTGCACTTATTCATGATGTGACACAGGTAGTTTTGAATCATAGTCAGTGGATATAAATGCTGCTATGATGAATAGCAGTTTTAAAGACAATCTATAAGAAGAGGGGTATATTTGTAGAGAATTTTTTCATTCTTCCTCCGTTTTTAAAGATTGTTCTGTAGCAGCCAAGACAGTTACTTATCTTGGAGAGTATACAATGGAGTAACTGAAAAATTGTTGGAAAAAGCTACTGTTGCTGTGCATAACACAACTCTTTTGTGATGTGTGTGGGTTTTATTGTTTGTTTGTTTTTGTTTTTGTGTTTTTGTTTTGTTTGGGTTTTTTTTAACCTTGGAGTGTCAAATCTGAGCAGATACTATTGAAAGCCTCTGAACCACAAATTTGTAATTTTTGGATCATGGCAAAGAAAAGTTTGATTCATTTTTGAAATTAGTACTAGGCCTCATTGCCCTGTGCCCCTTGAATGTATAAAACAAACAATTTGCAAATACAAATTTGCCAAAATGTACGTTGCTAAAGTATCAAACCTCCTATTAATTAATCTTTGCTTATAAGTAAGGCAAACTATCCTTTGATGCTTTTTTTTTTCTCCATGGTAGCACGCTCATGACCTCCACTGGGGGTGTGAGCGAACCTTTTGTTGTTTGTGGTTTTTGTCTGTGCTGTTTCTATACAATCAAGGTCCTGTGAAAAGGAGGAAGAGGCAGCAGGAGGTAGGAACAAGCTGGGCTATTTCGGAGCAACGTCCCATTAAAATGTTCTCTCTCTCCTTAACTCACTCCAAACTTCTTTTCAGGCATACACTTTGTATCAGTCTTTAACCTGCACTAAAACCTGTAGGACACTGATACTTTGACATTGTTGGGAAAGAATTAAAGAATCAACCAGGGATGGCTAATATTTCTTGCCTTATTTTATTGCAGAACAGCAGGAATTCAAAGTCTTTAAAGCTCTGGTACTTTGACTCTTTTATGCAGCTCAGATGATGAAATAAAAATGTGTTTGGTAAAGGAATTCAAATTAGCACTGGGTCACATAATTCCCCCGTTCTGAATATGGCCAATCAATGGCATCTCTAAGGCATCTAGAGGCAAGAGCTATGCAATTTCTGCTCATGCAGAATAATATTCCTAGCGTGGAAATTTCTGCTAATTAAAGCTCTTGCCAAGTAGAGTCTTTTTTTCCCTCCCCTCCCTTCTTTTTCTTAAATCGCTCAAGTCAGAACTTTGCAAGCCAGGACTGAAAAAGTCTCCTTATAGATAGAGCAATGCATTCAAGATTTTAAACTGCAGATCTAAGCTTCCTACTAAAATCTATGATAGAAATAGTGTTACATACCCTCAATAATAGCTTGTGAAAAAGAAACAAAATAATGTTTTCTTGTGGAGTTAGTGACATCTATACAAAGGAACTATTGTGACCTGTGCTTGTGTTTTGTTGTAGGAAATATATAAAAGGGGATATATAGCACCAGGAGTAGTATCTATTCTTTTGTTCTATGGTAAAATAAATTATTAAATCCCTTTAGGATTAGATCTATCTATATTAAAATAATTTTGCCTGACTCTTTATTTTTAATAATAAAGCCAGTAGCAGGGATAAGGAAGCTTAAAACTCCAGGGAAGTTAATGAAACATAAATTATTTCTAAATTTGGGCTTCAGTCCAAATTTCTGGGTACTATTCATTGTTGGACAGCTCATTCATTTTTCATTCAGAAAACTACCTTGCTATGTATAATGTTACAAAATTAGCTAAGACCGTACAAGGCCATTCCTTAAGCATATAATTTAATAATTAGAAATCACTGAATGAAATGCAGTGGTCTGCAGGGTCTCATAGAAACTGATGGCAGAATTCTAAAAACTCTTTCA
The DNA here is from genome assembly GCA_013397135.1 of Pachyramphus minor. Taxonomy (NCBI): domain Eukaryota; kingdom Metazoa; phylum Chordata; class Aves; order Passeriformes; family Tyrannidae; genus Pachyramphus; species Pachyramphus minor. Next base: position 223,349 of record VYXB01007518.1, read on the forward strand.
CATTCCATCTATAATCATATGGTGTGACAAGAATGATATACGGTCAATGATATAGGATCAGTAAAAAAGGCTTTTGTTTTGTTCAGTGTTCCTGAACAATAGGGAAATTATTTTAATACTCAAAAAAGAACAAAGAGACATACTAGTGTTTAGGTGTTAGAGAAAGCAGAATGGTCAGAGCTGATCCAGAGCCATGGAAGGCTCTTAATGTTGAGAGAAGAGTTTAGGCAATCAGGCAGTGCCTACTGTTGGCAGGGAAAGCTTTGCCTCTTAAGAAACAGCACTCCCTGTCTGAGCCCATTCCATCAGCTCAAGACAAAACTCTCACTTTGGATTTCCATTCTGGATCCATGCTCTCTCATATTCCAGTCCCTCAAAAGAATAAATTTTCTCTCTGACAGGATTCCCATCCTTCATCTTTAGTGACAAAATTTTATTTTGTCTATCTTGCTAAAAAGCAATAATTGCCTCTATTCACATCCTACCACACTATCAATGAGGTATCATTACAGAAACTAAGGAATTAGGAACCAAGATGCACTGACTCAGTTCAGTGTAGTGTAATTTGTCCCACCCTCCTGTAGATGTCCAAAACTGCTCATATGGTCTGTCTTCTAGCGATGCCTGTGACTTTTCACTGGCTATGTATGAAGTCTGTATCAGCTGGCTGAGATGTGCAGAAGGTGAATTTCACTCTGAGAGGGTGGTTGTGTGCAGTAGAGAGCATCATTGGTTTCACCGTCATATGGTAACACTGTTCAGCCTTGGTATTAGTGTTTTGCAAGATTGGGTTTAACTGCAGCTTCTCTTTACACAATTGGCATGTAAAAGGCATAGCATATTAATCCCTTATGACTTTCAGTAGCAAAAATATTATGAATATCTGTTGCTTTTCCAGTTTTATCTCACTGAGAGTTCAGGATTTATTCTTCCATATTGGAAGACTTTCAGAACATACATTTTTAACAGGTCTGTCTATGTGGAGCCAGAGACTTGTGTTTCTACCTTAAGGTCCACCATTTATGTTTGTATTGAGGTTGGCACAGAAAATTATCAGACAAGCATTTCCCATTCTGTTGCTAACCAGAAGTTGCTGACCTCTGCAGGAGAAGTGCAGAGGTGTCAGCTGGTTTTAGCAGAACTAGTAATTCTGTGATGTTACTAGGTACTGACCTGAAATAAAGACCATGTTTTATTTTACTTCTCTTTTTTTTTTTTTTTTTTTTTAACGGCAAGCATTTTCAACGGCCCATGCCCCACCATGATGCACCACCATGTACAGTCATTTAGGAAAAAAAAGGTTATATATTTTTTTCCCATTAAGGAAAGCAAACCTTTCCAGTGGAAATTCTGGTGGTAACTCATACTTGTTGAAAAGCTGGTCCATCCAGGTTGGTAATTGTGCCCTAGAACTCACCTAAACTGTAGTAGGTCCTGTTATTGTTTGAGAGATCTCTCCTCACTGTGAGAGGGTGCATCACAAGTGCATGGCCCTTGTGCTGCCTGGGATATATACCCATTTCTTCCATGGGAGAAGGAGGCTACAGACCATGCATGAAAATGAGAGCACAAGGCAATCAAACCACTCACATTGTGGCTGAAGCAAAAGCAGACACCTTTAGGAAAGAAAAGGAGTGGTGATGGTGTTTAAATCAAATTTCCCGTTCAAAAGCAATTTTAAGGAAGTATTTCAAGCAGTCCTAGGCACAGTCTCTAAGTTCCCGCCAGCAGCCTATAGGGCTTTGAATTCCCAGTCCTTTTAGCCAGTTTGTTTCCCAAGCAGCAAAGAATTACTGAGGTCTGTGTTCAATAAAAGTTCAGAGCTCAGCCTGATGCTCTGAGGCAGGATCCATATCTGATAAGTAACTGTAAAACTAGAGCTTATCAAGAGAACAAGTGGAATGGGCAATGGGATAGATAGACTTATCTATAGACAGATACCCTTGTACACCCTGCATCAGTGCTGGCATGGCCAGCTGTAGTATGCACCTTCAGACTCCTATTTACAAGTGGAATTTGAAGGCTGTGGAAAGAGGGTGGGGGGTGGGGGAAAGGCAGCAGCAGCAGCTGGGAACCATCCATGACCACAGCTGGTTTTTGCAAAGATCTTCTTGCAAATTGAGTTGGGATGTTTCCAGGGCAGTGCTGCAGAGGAGAGGAGGATGCGTTGAGCACGGGCAGGGACCTGCACATGGGGTGTGGCAGAGATGGCTGTGCCTGGCAGAGGCAGGCACGCCCTGAGGGCAGGGCCAGCCCTGGGTCCGTGTGTGGGACATGGGGCTGTCCTTGGGGACACAGCTGGGATCACATGGAGCCTTTTCCCAGCCAGCAGCTCTGCCAGGGAGCCTCCTGTGTTTCCAGCTTGAATATTCACAGATGAACCTTATGATAGCTTTGGCTGAACTATTGTGTAGCACTTGCAGGAGAACCTGGCCAGTGAGCTGTGCTTGGTGCTCTCAGTCTCCCCTGAGCTGTAACAAATGTATTAAGGATCCATGCCTTCTTAATTGAAACTGATAGAGAACTCACAACAAGAATTATATTTTCATATAATGGAGTGGAGTTTTATTCTGATTTCCATAGACAGAATCCTTGATAGTAAACAGAATTCACACATTGTGTATAAACCGACTCCGCCGATCACTGCTGTGTAGTTTGGGTCCATGTGGGTATTTGTTTGTTGTAAAAGAATACTAAGGGGATGTTTTCTGTTTTTCTGTTATATTAAGTTGTGGGCCAAAATTTAATGTCACTACATTAACTTTGGAGTTGCACCCAAGATGAATTTGGCCCTGTCAATTGTTAAATTCTTGTTGTGATTGATCTCAGCTTGCTCAGAAAGGGATCATGCCAGACTAGCAACCACAGAAATCATCAGTTGAATCTCCACCAAAATTCTCATTCCCTGTAAATTGAAAAATTAAGCTTTGAAATAGGATGCTTTGTTCTTCAATCTCACACTAACTTTTCATTAACATTATATAAGTCTCAAACTATTATGAAGACGCCAATTAAAACAGAATGGTTTGAAGTATTTGAGAGGAGAAAAATAGGAACATCATTCTAAATAGGTTCTTGTACTAGTTGTTGGCATCTTGTGGCATCTCATCTCTGATATTCTCAGTTGTTTCATTGCCCTTTACCCCCATTTGTCGCAGATGTAAATAAAGAAAGGCCTATTCTTGCCATATTTGTTATATAAATTCAAAACCACCCATCATAGAATCATGGAAAGCTTTGGATTGGAAAGGACCTTTAAGATCCTACTTGTATGAATGAAACAATAACACTTTCCTAGCCCTTTCTCCCAAACTCTTTGCAGAGGGATTTTTTTCCACAGAAAGAAAAAATACCAGAAGTTCCATAAGACTCGCTTGGAATTGCTTTACAGCAAGTTAATGAAAAAAACTTGTAGATACATATTGGAGCAAAAGAATCATGACGCTAACACTAGATTATCTTTTTTTCAATACTTAGAGGTATAATTGCATATGAGTTCAATAAATTTCTACTCTGAACAGTGGTTCTTCTAATGTAACTTTTTAGATTATCAACACATCATTGGAACAAAAGGAACAAACAAATACTAAAAAACCTTCTATCAGTAATTGATGGGGGAGTCAGTATTGGATTAAAAAGACTCTGATCTAATGGCATGACAATCCCTTTATGTATCCATAATGGTATTGTATGTTCATGCTTTTTTGTGCTAGTGATTTCCACATCAAACAGCTATTTCCACTTTGTACACCAGCACTGTTAAGTTTCTGTAAGCTAACATGAATTCCCTGGGCCAGCTGTCTGCATTTCTGATAGGGATGGATGGGACAGGAAAATTAAGAAATATGGGTAATCAACTTGTGATTAGAATACAGCAAACTACAATACTGATTTTCAGATAGACATAAACTCTACATTCCTAAAAAATATAGGTATAAAACCAGAAAATAGTTTTGTGGGTTTTCACTCCTAAAGTCCAACCATGAAATGCAGAGAGCAAGGTTTTTTTACTTGAAATCACTACTTTTTAGAGGGGGAAACTGGATTGAAACTACTTGTATGCATTAAAAATGTTCAGTTTTGCTATATTGTGGCGTTTTGGTCCCATATTCCAAGTTTTATTACGTTCATAAGAATACCTGTGCAATATAAAAAATACAATGGTTGTAAAAGTAGCATAGAGTTGCTTGATTTCCTGTCACTGACAATGTTTACAGAACCTTTTTCCTGAAAGACCCTGAAGTGCCAGAAGAGACATGTACTTTTAGAGGCTGGAGCATTCTAAGGACATGAAAGACAAACTTCTGTGATGAAGGGTGAGGTGATATTTAGCCTGCTGTGGGACAGGATCATGGAATGGATGACCTTCTGGTTTTCTGTCCAGACCTATTTCTTATATATCATTTGCAAATGGAAAAAAGGGTCTTATCCAGCCTTGTATTTTTAAAGTGACAGGGTGATTTGTACCAGTCTGGGTAGTAAACTTGACAATACTGTTTGGAAAGAAGTGAATCTGAAAAGTAAATTCCCATTTCAGCATTTATTACTATAATAAGATGATAGCAGTAGCAAATATAGACACTTACTGTGTGGTGTGGTTGTGCCCAACAGAACCACATTAAATGTTTTGTAAACTCTAGATTCTGTATCACCTGCTGCAGATTTTAAGAAAGATCTGAGCAGCTGTGTAAATCAAATAAAATGTTAATTATGATTTCAGTTCTTCATCTGGCTTGATCTTTCTCTAGAAGGATTCTGAAGTGCAGAAAAAGTTGGTTGCATGAAAAGAAGTGATCTAAAAACTGCTAAATTTGTTAGCAGTTCCAAGGAAAATTAAATACTTTGTTTTATACACTGGATAAGTAATTTCTGATTATGACTGATATTCTTATGGACACTTTCCTCACACCTTCCTGTCAGATGGGTATCTGATTTGACTGGTTAGTTCAAAATCAGTTCAATAAAGCCTTTGGCAGCACATCATCTTCTGGGGATTTCGGGAGATGGATATTTCTTCAGAGCTGTTTAAAATAGTAGAAAGAACTCTCTGCATAACTAAGGGCTACTGAAACCCTTCCCAACCAAACAAATAAGAAAGTTCCATACCCCCCAAAAAATTTAATTTCTTTATTAATATTGTAAAATCTTTTAAAGACAAACAGAAGACCTATCTGAATTCTATTGCTCAGTATACCATTGGATGGCCGTGTGTTTCTAAAATGATATAGCACAATCTGCACAGGTTAGAATGGATATTCTAGACCTTTATTACAAGCATCTTAATGTCTCCCACGGCCCCACTAGATAAATAGGCACAAGCTGATTAAGTAGTGAGACGGGCAAAGGCTGCGTAGTAGACTTCTGGCTTCACCCAAGTCTAACCACTGTGGTTCTGCTCAGGGAGACAGCTATAAAGCAGTGGAGCAGTGTGTTCTGAAATTGGAAAGGGCTGCAGCAGGCAGTAAAAGTTTGTGGTCAAACAAAGCTCTTAGCCTCTACTTTATGTTTTTTGGTAGGTTAGGCTCCTTCCATAGGAGCTGAAAGCAGCTATGGTGCCACAATGTCCCAGAGCGGGGAGTCAGAGACCTAGTAAAGTGGCTCAGCAGGGTTGCTCTGGAGCAGAGGCAACTTCCAGCGGCCTTGTCTTTAGTGAGAAGTGTCAAGTTTTTATGAGCATTGTTACATTTTTATAGTTTAATGGGTTTCACTATTAAAGTATAACAAAGCACGTTAAAAATTTGCCATGGTTCATTTCCGCACTCAGTAGCAAGTCTTTAGTGTCTGCAGCGTGGGCCCCTAGGAAATACTAAATAACAAAGACTATCTTAATACATCTTCCTTATCCACTTTAATAATTTTGGCCTCTTTCTGCTTAACAGTCTTGATTTGAAACATGTTTTATTCATCTTCAAAGCTCTCAGCACAGTGGCTTGTCTGGAATTCACACCTATGGGCTGGCTTCCCCAGGAAAAAAAGATGGTAGTTTGTATAAACACTGTAGATGAGGGGTCATTAGAAAATGTCTTATAGAAAGTAAGAAGAACTGGATTAAATGGTTGGGTAAGGAGTTTCAGTAAAGAAACAGTAAAGAAAAGAATACAGTAAAGTAAGTAACTGTGACTGGTTGCCAACACTTAAAGTTTGACAAATGCAGAATGGTGTATTAGTTTTAAATAGCAGTGCTGGCATATTCACTTACAAGAACGTGAAGGTAGATCCAGGCTGCAGTTGAAGGGAAGTTTACTGTAGCAGCAGAATTCACACTAGGTACAGGCCATGAAATCTATAATCACTAAATCACTAAACAGTATTAATTTGAGATGGACACTACGCCTGAGGATAGTAGTGTTGCAGAGAATATGGTAGGACACTAAGGTATTCAAAGCTGTCAGGGACTCTGACACTGTAACTAGACAGGGGAACAACTTCATCAACGATGATAGAAAATACGGTGCAGAATGCGAAAAGCAGTTCCTTAGGGTAGACAAGGGGCAGCACTGACTTTTTCGTCCTTGTGGATGTAATATAGAGTGCTCTGTGAGGATCTTTCTTTGCATTTCTTTCTGAATTTATGGAGAAAGGTTAGAGAGTATGGTAATTCAGTTAAAATCTCTTACTGGAATTTTAAATATCTTTTATTTCTATTAAACTGAAACCTATATAGCAACTTAAATGTAGTGGAGCATCTATGTACTTGTATTGGTTTTAAAAAGGTATTTAGGTGTCTTAAGATGCAGATGTATCTGTACCTAGTGGCATTTTCACAAGAAAGCTGATATCTATGTTAGGAATTTTGGAAAATCTTACTAGGCGTTCATCAAAATTGTTCCATGCCTAAATATGATTATAATTGGATTCCTTGTGAGCCTTGGGATCAAAGTGCTTTGGAAATGTAAATGATTTTATTATTATTTACTGCCTTCACTGAATTTGCTCATTTGTTTTATAAGTTCTTGAAAGCCACTGCAGGGTTATGGCAACATGATCCAGACCTGGAATAAATCCACTGATGATGATTCATTCAAAAGGGATGAATTTACCACAAGGCATTCCAGTGCTTGTCAGTGGTCCCCCGTCCCCAAAGAGTTTGTTACAACATTCGTCTTCCTGCTAACAGTCTGCATTTAATATCAGTTGCACTCATGACTCAGGGAACTCAAGTTCATCATGGGGTTAGAAACTTCACTCATTCTTTTCTCCTTAGTTCCAGATGAGAAAAAGGGATTCTAGCAAACTGTTCTGAAGGGAATCAATAAGTTCAGGGATTCTGCTTCATGAACTTTTACAACAGAAAAGACTTATAAATGTCACTAAAAACATGTTGCAGATCACTGTTAAATAATCCCTGATTTAACTGAGTGAAAAGTGATTCAACAGTACAATTGTAAGTGTAGAAGAAAATCCTTCTAGTGACAGTAATACAGCTGTTTTAAGGTTCTAGAATGGTAGCTGACCTTGTATGGGAAGGCAACTAATCTCAGGTGACAAGGTTGCCAGCTGGAAGATTTTAAAAGCTTCCAGGTTAGGCAGGAAGGAGAGGGACTAACTAGGTGGCTGGTTTCTCAAAAGAAGGTGTTCCTGCTTAATGGGAAGGAGGAGAAAGTATCCTTTTATTTCACAGCAAAAAGGAATAGGAGCTGAGATAAGGACAGAGAAGAAGAAATGACGTAGCAAATGCCATTTCCTTTCCTGTAACTGCTGTAGAATTTTCCGTGCAATAGAATTTACTTTTATACCAGTTAAATTGGTAGGGTTTGCTTCGTATACCTAACAACAAAGGACTAATATGAGTAGGCATTCATTACTCTTACTATTATTATTAAAGCGTGCACATCAAGGAATTATTTTATATGCAGAATGTGGATGTGACTGCTGGTGAACCCCACAGATTAAAGCTACAGTTAACTGGAAAAGATGAAGCATCTGGCTTTTAAATAGCCAGCATTAATTGAGATGGATTTGCCTGTCAGGTGTCTGAAACAGGATCCTGCAAATATTCCTAAGGATGGGGAACTATAGCTGAATGTGTTGTAACTCAATGTGTTAGTGACCACTCCACCTCTCTATTCACTGGCTAAGTGGCAGCACTGAAAGTGAAATTGAAGCTAAACATCATGAAACTCATACGCTAACAATGTGTATAACCATCAGTGTGTCAGGTATTGTAATCTTCCCGTGACATGTTAGTGCATATCATGATGCATGTACATTACATTCATCAGCTGCTTGCAGTCCTCTATCCCTTGACAGGCAGGTAGCATATCCATGCATCTTTTGGCTTTACACACCAACACAGAAGTGCTGTGAAAATACACAATAACACAAAGTTACTGACAGGATTTCATTCACTCTTAAAGCAAACGAATGAATTATTTTCATTGACTATTTCTACCTTTCAGACAGGAAGTACTGTTTGTGCTATCTGCATATAGGCAAAGTGGTTTGTCATCTTTTCTGTATTAAAAACTATTTCAGTACAGAAAATACCCACGTACACGTATACAAACATACTTTCATACCTGTAGCATACATTTTGCACAGGAATGTTTGTTAATACATTGTCTCTTTCCATGTTCCTTTTCATATTCACTTTAAAATCAAATGGAAAAAGCTGCCTTTGCACGGAATTTTTATTGGCGAAGCATATCATTTATTTTGGCTCCATAAATCAAGGTGCAGCCCTGTTGCAAAATACGGGTAGCCTATTTAGAAATATTCCATCAGAAGGTATAGAGGTACAATATATTATACCTTCTGTTTCAAATAAATAGCATTCTCAATTCCTGTTCATCTGTATATAATATATTTTATTGCAATGTGGTGCTTTCCATCAAGTTAGTTAATTTTGTTTCTGCAATTCAAGATATAATTGATCACTATGGTACTTGCCCTTGGGACAAAGTATCTTTTTATCCAGTGTGTTGTTTCAACTTTTCACCATTCTTTTAAAAATATGCCATATGAAATATTGTAGCCTGTGCAATAAGTTTGATAGACTTTTTTAAATTATTTTTTTCTGTCTTCAGCGGATGTTTGTAGTCTGTAATAAACTACATATGTCCTTCTGTTCTCTACCTGCATTTTGCTCTGCAAAAGGGTGCATTTCAACATAATTTGCATTGTTTGTAGATAATTTCAGTTAGCTTAGATCACAAGGCATATTACTTAATTTTTGTTTAGTGTCCTGTTGTTTTTATAGAGCTACTCAATACAAGAGAGTAATGCAGAGTTGGGTTTTCAATTTCAAGTTATAATTAATTTTATTTATAAACTATTACTTTGGAATAATTGCAATGGTTTTCTATTTGACTTTTAGAATCTTGTAAATGGTTTATACATTTGCACATTTATACTGAATGCTCAGCACTTGGCATTTGGGGGTATGCCTGTAAAACAGCAGGTGATGTGCTGGGAAGATATAAATGAGAGCAATTCATGTGGTTAGGTGTGTTCTGTGACCTTAAAATTCTGGCTCTATCCATCTAAAATAGGTTTTCTAAGAAATTCCATTGAAATTTTAAACAGGCATGAAAAAATAGAACAGTTGTGAGTTTTGCTAAGAGTTCATATTCGGCCAACTGGTTGAAGTAAAATAATTGGGAAATGTTATACAGGTCTATGGTAAAATTTCCCTGCTCAATGCATTTTAATTTGGAGATAGTCCGAATTTCTGTTGCTGTACCAAACTGAAGAGAAGGGCTTTCTCTTTATAAAGAAAATGATGTACAAATATTTAACTATTAAGATTATAAATCACTTCAGAAATGTAAGTTACCTTACATTTGTATTGCACATAAGCATCACTGTTGCAACTAACAGATAAGGGTGGAAATTCCTAAAATATTTTTTAGGTATTGAGACCTAATTAAGGCATAGTCCATGTGTTTGCCTTTTGTTAGGGTTATTATCAGTTGAGCTATTGAAAAGAATATTGATAGATCAAGAAGTCAGTTGAAAATAGTTACCTTCTATGCATCCAGCATTTAATTTTAAGTGGATACCATTTCTGACTGCGGTCAGTCACATTTCTGATTCCCAAAATCTATGTTTTTACACAACTGGGACAAAATTAGTGCAGCATGAATTGTAATAACTTCAATAGAAAGTGAAATCTATTGATAATAGTAATGAAAAAATTGTATTGCTTTCTGAGCAATTCTATTTCCAGTATATTTTCAAGGCTAAAGAAAAATTGCTATGTAGTAGTAGAAAAACTTGTATGGTTTAATAGTAGTACATGAGCAGGAAAAATTACTAAAACATGTTCCAGAGTAAACATAAGTAATTTCCCTTTTGAGAAACCCTAGTAGAATAGCCTGAATGTTTCTTTAAATGTTACTGGTGCAGCTTAGCCAGTAACACTTTCTCCATTGAACCGCATACTTAGCACTAGAAGTTTCTTTCCAGTTTAACTGTACTGTCTGGCTATAAATTGTCTTGTGTTATAATGCATTGCATACATCCACATTTCTTCTCTGAGACTGATGAGGGAAGAATCTGGAAAAGACTTGTTATCAGGTGACTACAAGTGTGTACTCAGAGCACTAAGCTCTAGGTCTGGCATACTCAAAACTGACATTGATTTTGTAAGATTTCCATTTCAAATGATATTGATGTCTCAGACTTGCCCATGGAAGTGTATTCATTAAAGAAATGTTACAGCACTTACCCAATACTTTAAGACTCTTCAGGACTGTTTTAATTTATTCTCAACAAATACTAGGTTGGACTATGTGCTCACAGTCCCTGACAGCACTTGGAGATCATCACTCAGCTATGTGTGTATGATGAGCTGGGAAATGTATTTTCGTGTTCTTACTTTGGTATTTGATTTTGCTTCTGTAGATAAGATTCATGGGCTGCTTTGCTCTTACCTATAATGGTTTTCTCTCTTTTCATTGTTTGTGAGGTGAAACTCTAGTAGTCTCTGCAGGATGTTTTCCTGACGGTTCTGGCTGTGATTACAGAACTGAGGATTCCTTTCTTCTTTTCTCTGCTTCTCATCAATTGGTTCATAGTCATCACTTGTTGACTGATGATTTTACTAGCAGCACATATAGGACATCACTCAAGGAAAATATATTGCCAGCAAGAATAACAGAATATAAGGCTTGGAAAATAATACTTCATTTTGTAACAAAATGTTTCAGGAATATATCTTCCTGTTATGTGTGCTATATCACTTCAAAAACATGCATTACTGTTTGATTATACCATCATATAGTTAGGCTATTGGTTTTCACGTACTCCTTTGAGTAATTTTTATTTCTTCTGAGCATCTAAAACCAGAAATTTTGTCTGTCCTTCAGGTGTCACAGGAATCTTGAATGCTTAAGATATGAATAGTAGAAATCTACCTTTATGCTTATGTTCTTGGCAACTGTGTGCTGTTATAGCTGTCAAACATTGCACATTTTAAAAGTGTTTTGAACATTAATAATGAAGGTAGAAGTGACATGAATTGCAAATTGTTTAGATATTTTGGGAAAAAGAAAGGAGTAGATAATGTGGACATATAGATATAAATGAAGTATGCCAAAGGCAGAAGGAATTTGCATTTACAGTTCTGGTCCTGACACTGTGGCTAGTTTGGAAAGAGAAGAGATGGAAAGCTAGTGGAAGCTGGAAATGGCTGGAAAATTAGTTTGAAACCAGAACTAAGAATTTTGTGACTGAGTCTACGATATAGAGACTGCAAAGGGAAGTCTGAAGGAATACAACAGGCTGGATCAAGAATACATAGGACTTTCATTTTCTAACTATCTGCCTCATTCCCTTTTTGCAGTAAATGGGGCAGTTATTGCAACAAATTTTGCATAAATTTGCCATGCAGCCTTCCTAGACCATGACTGCCTTGAGCATCAAATTAATTAGAAATCTATAGATGTGATTTTAGATTATCTCGGCAGATTTAAATATACAGGGCCAGAATTCAGGATGAGCAAGCAAACTGAATTATAGTATTTTCACATGTCTACTGCCTGACTTGCAACTGCAGTAATACTTCTGGGACTATTTTTTCTCCATATGCTAAGGACACTATGCTAATATCCATTCATGATGCAAAATATGCATATTCAGGTATACACAGACTGTACAAATGAACACACCAAAGGAAGGATATGCACATAGGCACAGACCTACTCAAAAAATTAGGGGGGCATAGGACCATGTATACATATGTGCACATGAGAAGCAAATTCACATTCGAGAAATGGGAGGCACATGACCATGAGCAACATCGCATGAATACACACACAGATACCTGCACACCACGGTTCCCTTCACAGCTGTATAAAATGACAGAAAGGCTGGAGCTGTGCAAACATCATTAAAAGACACCACACAGCCATGACTGTCTCAGGCTGGAAAAAAAGGAGTACTGAAAAATACTGTCTGGGAGAACAAAACAGGAGAGTCAACCCATCAAATGTCTGGAACTAAAATAATGCCAGAGGGTATAACCCAGCCAAAAGCACTGCCAGCAACTAAGTTAGTCACACAGCAAGAGCAGTCATCCACACATACATATGCTGCAAGAAAAATATCCACCACCTGCCAGCTGGCTACTAGCAACCATGACGTGTGTGTGTGTGGCCAATGTGTTGGCACCAGTGTTGGAAGAGGAAGAGCAGCAGAAAGAAAGGAAACAGCAATAGGAAATCAGGAACAACAGAGGTAAAATGGAATCACTGCTCCTGGTCAAAACATTTGTTTAATAGAAACAGAATCCTGGAATGTGTACAAGTTATGTTTTACACAGTGAAAGGTCCTGGTCATGTGTGAAACTTCAACCTTCTTGAGTAGCAGGAGGTCCTGTGTGTGTGAAGCACATTGCTTCACTTAGCACACATCAGATGTCTTGAAAATGCCAAACAATGAAACAGGTGTCTAATTGGCTTCCATCCTTTCAATTCCTACAATAAGAAGAAATTTGGTCAAGTGGTGAGAAGAGAATGCTCAGTCAGGTCTCCTGGATGGTGTTCTGGTCTCTCGCTCTGAAGTGCTGTATGAGCTTAGATGACTCATTCATGTTTTTTGTGTATAAGTCTGCTTAAAACAAGATAATAATGCCTATTTACATCTTAAGGGTGTAGGAAGATCAAAAGAATGGATGTAAAATTCCTTAAGGTTCAACAAAGTAAAAGAAAGCAGAGTAGCAAATAAAATTCCTGAAATTTGTCTGTGAGTCAGACATAGTGCTGCAAGGCAGATTTGAGTGACACCAGCATTTCATGGCAGTCAAATTTCATTTTCATGCTGGTTCCATGTCTCCTGTGCTTTGTTAGGATTGTTTTCAGTACAATAAAAATATTTTTCCCCTAGTGTTATGCTATTACTCTATGGCATCTCCACACCTAAACTTTACTTTGAAAAAAAAAAAGTTTGATCTTTTTAATTTCAGTATTTTCATACTGAACAGCTTGTAGCCATTTTTGCTCTATTGTGCTTATCTATTGTATTCTGAACACTTTTCTTTAGAAGCCTAAATCCTGAAGAAAAATAATCCAATTAAGTTAACTGCTTGTATATTTCTCCCTAGGGGATAAACTATAAACAGGGAGCTCATTTAATAATATATTCTTATTTAAGATAGCATAAGTTTTTGTGTTAATGCTGTGTTGCCTTCACTCTCAGCTCATAAGGAGCTGTTGCAAACCACCCTGGTGGGAATCTTTTAGCCATACCAGGCTGCATGTCTTGGCTTCTCCTGTGTCATGAGAGCTAGCTTTAAGTTGGTCAAGTCACTTATCCATCCAGACATCCACTCAGACAAGTGTGGTTTTGGCCATAAATTCAATCCAAGAGTTGAGAGCACAGATAAATTTCTGTTGAAATGGTAGGCACAATAAATTTTGTTTCCAAGACTTTAATATATTTTTAATAAAAAACCATTTCATCGAAAAGTTACAGACCAGCAGTATGCCAGGGATTTCACCTCATGGGCTAAATGTAGATCTGCTCAGAATTTCTCCATGAGGTATTTTGACATCCATCAGTGCCATTCCAGAAAACTAATATATGCAGGTTGTTGTTGATTTTGCAGATATGTATTTAATTAAAAAAAGAGGATGAAGCACTTTAATGGGATGGAATGTTGTTTGGCATAACTGGATTTTGTATTGAAATGTGCTTTGTCTTGAATTTTTTGCTGTCAAATGGTATTTCACCATAGTGTATCACAACTCCTTTGGAGACTACATGGTAATGGTTCTTCGGAGGAGATGCTTTTCTGGGTGAATGAAGGCAGCTGTGCATCTGCTTTGCCCATTTTTTGAGCCCACCAAATAGGAGAAGTCCAATTCAGAAGCCATGTGCTGGTGCTGAAAAGATATATTAGCTCAGGCTTGATGCCATGTTCAAATGGTTACATGGCTTTTGGATAGAGCTGGATGCTGCCTGGTTTGTGTGAAGTATGGTAGAGTAAAAATCCCAACTGTCTGCAACTATTCATCTGGACATACCCAACATCTGGTTAGAGAAACAAGTTTTAATTCCCTTCTTAGTAAACTTGCATCATCATTTTTCAACTTCAGTTCTGACTTGTGTATTAGCAGATTACATCCTGCATTTACACATTATCTTCATTGCTTCAGTGTGCATCTCATGCCTATTATTAACCTACCTAAAACCCTGTGAAAAGAAAAAAAACCTGCACAGCTGCTCCTTCATTAAATTCTTTTATTAAAAACTGGATTTACATCCTGTTGAGAATATTCATGGTAAAAATGCTGAATTGATTAGAAAAGAATTTAAGTGAAGAGCCATAAAGAAAAAATTGTAACAAACCCCAAAATAATTCAGGAGAAATTTCTCTTTTTTGGAAAAGCCTGGATGTCCAATTTAGTTTTATAGATGTTTATATATATAAAAATATACATATTTTTTCTGATTGGATTTTCAGAAATGTAAATAAAATGCTCAAAGGAAAAGAAAATCCTCTAGATTTTTATGGGTCAAAACTGATGATTAAAATAATTATTTCAGACAGAAAATGCTTGGAGCAGCTGCAGATTACTATGAACTTGCAAATTTTTTCTTTTAATCAGTTTGTAATATTTGGGTCCATTGAGTGAGAATGTGTTAAGCTGGACTGATGTTAACATTGTAAATTGCTTTAAGTCAAGAGTACCTGTATGACTTTTAAGGTGTTTGAGCCTGGAAGAAATTATGCTGGTTAAGGCTGAGATCCACGCATGCTTTATCAATGATTTGCTTTTGGTTTTAGGTTAGAAACTTCTCAGTACATTCATCAGTTTTCCAAACAAGCCAGGTAGGATGATCTGGGAACCTTGGCATCCTGTTGAACACAAAGATTTTTACTCTGTTGTGTTGAGCCCACGGTCAAAACATTTTGCAGGATGAGATTTCATACTCCCTTTGAACATAACATTGTATTTCTGAAGTTTAGGAACTTTGCATTGGTTCAAGTGAAAGGAAAACAGTCCCAGAAATACAATATATAGGAGCAAGGCTGTGTCACTAGTGACTAGTGGAGGCTGTAGTACATTGCCATACAAAACTGTGCTACTGAGGAGCTAAAGATAAATCTTGCACCGTATTTCCCAAAGGCTCCAGGTCCCTGAAGCTGCCCTGCCAGGTGGTAAAGGCAGTTTCAATCAGTCATCAAAGCTGCTTCCTGTAGAAAATGCCAGAAATTCTTGTGGAATGCTGAGTGGAACTGGCAGACAGCAGGAGAGTTGCCAGTTTCACTTTGGAAATAAATGTCTTGGGCTCCGTTCTGCTTCTGACTTTCCAACATGGCTCCTTCCCAGCTAGAGACATCCCTCATCAATCATCTTGCCCTGAGTGTACACCACAACATTTTAAAAAGCTAGTTCAATGCCCCACATCTTCTTTCAGAATAGGCATAGGGAGTTTTTTGGCAAAACAGGAGGTGGAAACAGAAATACAGTACCTAGCACGGGTGAGTCCCTGGGGCCCCGGCATACTGCTACAGTACCAATAACAGCTGTCTTGATACCAACACAGTCAATTCAATAGGATGTATGGGGGAATTTTAACCAAGTTATTGACAATTCGTCTTGAACATCCTTCCCACTTCTTGGAATGATTGTGCTAAAGGCAATATACTGATCTGGTTCCACAGGGTGACAGAAGACTGAAAGACTTTCTTCTCTAAAAGAAGTCAGATCGGTTCCAGTTCACTCAATTCCAGACATCACTTTCAGGCTGTTGTAACCATGATGGTCGTGAATTTGAAAGGTAGAAAGGGCTGAGCATCCTGCTTGAAGCTTCACAGAGCTTTGGAAAGTAATGGGCTTGAATAATAAATTCTAGGATTTTCCAGGGTTATGGCTTTTCCTGTTCATAGCACAAACTCAGGTAGCTACTAGGTGATGGTTATGGTGCAGACAACTTCTTCATGTTGCTGTTGATAGTGTCTCTAAGAGATGAGCAATTGAAGCTTGGATGATAAAGTCTGGAGAGGCAGCACATAAAATGCCAAGCCGAGGAAGAAAGCTTACCCTGAGGTTCATATTTCAGTCCATTTTACCCACAAATCTAAAGTTCTGGGTCATTTTCTGCAAGTGAATGGGAGATACAGAGCCTTGTGATTGCCTCCATCTGTGAAGTTCAGTATTTGTTAAATAGTCTGAGACACTGAATCTGTGCAGGCTGGTGGACAAATTAAAGCTAAAGTGATTATTTCTATTTCTTGAATGAGTTGGAAAATCTAAAGGATCTGATTTAACTCACAGCAGGTGCCTCTTCTTCATACCTCAGAAAAATAAGCCATACAAACAAAATATGAGTGAATGCAGCTTCAGGGGAAGTGCTGCTCAGTGCCTTCCTTATTCATGGTATTCTGCATCCAGTCCTGATAAGAATGTTAGACAAGACTGTATTGTTTCAAGTTCTGCTAAGTACTCCATGTGTAACGTTATGGAAGCAATTTAACCTCTTCATCCTTCTGGTCTCCAGACATTGAATCTTTTCTTTGCTCACTGCCATTACAAACTCTGGAGAGGAGCAATAGTTTCTATTTAGCACCAACTACAACATGGGTTCCTGGGTGTCAGAGTAATAAAATTGTAATCTGTTCTAGTGAACAGCTTGTAGATGGATGATATTGTTTCATTTGATGGTCTAACTTAAGTAATCACTTTCCCTCTGCAGGGACCTTTATTCTTCTATTGGCTGTAGAGAGCCTGAGAATATGAGTCAACTAATGTAGTCTGAAGTTTGGCTTTGTTCATACCTCCTGTAGTTCTTATACCAAAAGAAAAGTCAGTTGTACTCTGTATTCTACTCAGTGTTGCAAAGACTTGCCTCTCCACCTATGCTCATTTTTGCTCATATGCTCATTTGACTTATCAGTGACCACCCTCCTCTGCTTGAATTTTCAAGGTGAATGATTGAATTGAATCTTGCTATATAGTCTTTCCAACACTGGACCACCCACTTACCCTGGGTCCTTTAAAACAAACAGACAAAACATCTAACTTCTTTGTTCACCCTCAACTTCACTGGTATTATTTTACAAGCATAATCTTGTTTAATACCTGATAATTAATGGTAATAGCCTTTTTAACTTCTGCAGCTGTCAAAACCACATATCTCTAGCAAAAGCATAAAGAGTATTAGGTATTCAGGCAATAAGCTACATTATCCTTCCAGTTTGTCTCAGCTAAGAAAAATATCTCCATGATGTAACTCACATAACCTTGGTTCTTGTTACTGATGAAATTCATGTGGGGTGTTGTTTTTTTTTTAATGATCTCAGTCCTTTAAGCATCTAACAAAAGCATCAAGGCAGACAGCTTCATAAAGAAAAAGGACACTTCTCTGCTTTATGCCTTTTCTTTTAAAGAGGATCCAAGGAGGGCAGAGGAAACTATACAACAGTCTCCACTAGAAACATGACACATCGTCTTTAGTTTACTGTACTGTTTGTCACATGCCAATACTTAGAATGTGGGATGTTATAAAGATCTTGGAAACAGGCTGCAAACCCTACAGCTATTGTACCATTTTAAATCTCTGCCCCCACAGCTGGACCCCAGATCATAATAGAACAAAAGCCCTTTCCACATTCACTGTGTGTCTGCAACACAACTATGTTCTCGTTAATGAGTTTGGAAGTGGTATTGTCCACGCTTTGTGCACTGGTATGGGGATTCAGGGGGTTGGCATGGATGTTAGTCTCAGTTCTACAGCTAGTGTATGGTATAACTTTAGCTATGCCCTTTATCCTCCAGATGCTGGACCTTAGCAGAGGATAGCATAACAAAAAAGTGTGAATAGCATCCCTAATGCTTTAGGGTGTCTGTCAAATATAATTCTGTGATGCTGGTAAATAGAAGAATAATTAAAAAAACCCATCTTGACAGCAAAGCAGTAATGACCCACCTATCAGAACAAAATTTGTGCAAGCCCAGGAGAACACAGGTTGCATGAAGACAGATCTATATTTGTCCATGTTGACAGACAGATCCATTTTAGCCACACTGTGCGTGGACATGGAACGTGCTTAACACAAAGCTAATTGGAACTGGGCTTACTAGTGTTAGCTAAGCCAGAAATAAAGGAAAGTTAAAGTGGTTCAACTCTGTATCAAGTGTTTTCTAATTGGCATGGCTGACTACTGTGTATGGATGTGTTTAAGTCCTATGATGAAAGTTTATTAAAAATAGATTTTTTGTGAACATTTTTAAAGATAGTATAGGGAGACCATATGATGGCAAACCAAGCCAGCATAGCTGTGTTTTCTTATTCAGTGTTTTAAGGGGTATAAAAGAAAAAGATTTTCTGTGGCCAAAGGCCACAGAACATGTCTCAGTAGGTCATTCTGTTTTGTTTGCTTCAAGAAGAGTGGAGGTGACAGATGGCATCATGTTGTGTAGTTATTGGATCAGGACTGGATGTTACAGGCAAAGGATTACCAAGTTGGGCACTCAGTGACACTGTTAAGCTGTGTGGCTCTTAACTTTGACTTAATGTGAGGGTACTGTTTCCATTTTGCTTGGAGGTTTCTTGTACAGCTTACTGTGTCCAGTTCAAAAGACTTTATGGACTGTGAAAGGGGTGGCATTGCAAGGCTTACCTTAGAGAGGAAAAGGTGTTTGCCGGTAGTTCAGTTTGTGGATGAAACTTGGTGGACTAGACTCAAGACAATTTTCCACCATTTCTAGTGATCACACTGCAATCACAGCTAAGATTTATGACGGTGTCAGTAGTATCCATAGTTTGGATTTGATACTTCCTAGACAACTTTTAATTGCTCAGAACTGGAAAGCCTACATTTTTTGGCATTAACACAAAGTAGTCATAGGAGCGCCATAGGAACTTTTGATTGTTCTTGTGTCAAAGCATTTACTCTGATTCACTGGTCCAGAATTTAATCTGTCCAAGTAAGACTGTTTCATGGGAAGACTCCATTCTGATTCTAAGAGTAACTTGAGAAACAAATAAATTTATGATGTCCTAATTTCCATGCCTACATAAGAGTGGCTGCCATTTTCAGACTCAAAGAGTCCCAATACAGAGCAGATATGGAATAAATGCTTTTTGGTGTTGGTATGTGACATAAACTGTATTTTTTGGGGCAAATATTACCAAAAATATATGAATGTATTGTTTTCTAAGGATCTCAAAGCTTCTCACAAGTATTAAGCTTATTCTACTCCAGGTTGTAACATCAGCTATGTAAATGAGATGGCACAAATAAGCAAAGTAAATAGCTAAAGTAAATAAACAACAAAAGTAGATAAAAGTGTTTCTAAATTAATAAATGAGGGCACAGATGATATAAATGCTCTCTGAGCTGTTACAAAATGTGACTTATGAAAGATATACTGGCTTATGTTTATCTCCTTAGTGTCTTTAAAAGATACAAACTAATTGCACAGAAAACCACCAGAGTTGTCCTTGCTCCTCTTAACTTCTGGCACAGCAGAGAATGTCATCAAATGAGAGTTCCTAATGGCATAAAATGTGTGAAGGCCACCCACAAGAGAGTCAAAGTCCAAAGTCTGATTCTCCCTACTAAAATCTTGCATGTCAGTTTTATAACTATGATTGAACCTCATAGGTTAATATTGTCAGTTCTTTCAGTGACTACCCATGTTTAAGTGGCTTCAGGATTTGATAAAATACTTCAACTGAATATTAAGCTGATTTGTGCTGAAAAAGAACTTGTTTCACATTCACCTTTGTACTCATTTGTGAAGCTGCACTCGTGCCTAAAAAAAAAGCTTTTCTTTTTGTTTCCTTAAAATGGAGTTTCCATGTTTCAGAATACAATTCATTTAAACTTTGAAATATCACTTAATTTTACTTCTAAATGGGGAAAACAATTATCATTTGTCAACTCTAACTACAATAGTTTGGTTTGGATTTAAGATGTTGGTGTTTGGATTGAAGTGGTGCTGCCTTTCAACTTTACAACTGAAAGTGTTGGTTTGTGTTTAACCTGAGACTAATCTGTTCTTGATATATTAGAAATACCACTACCACCAAAATATTAGTGCAACCTTTGTTCTCACCTCCTGCCTTCTCCTGTACACACTAGCACATACTTTTTCTCTTGTATTTCATTTGAAGAATTCTCTGATGTTCATCAGGTTTCACAATAGCCTTCAATTAGAAAAATGTGTTTTCCAGGACCAGAGAGTATGAAACACGGAATATGAAAGCTGCTTTGAAATGTCAGATTTCAAGGCCCATGATTAAGAATTTGATTTTGAATCATTAATCTTTTGGGAAGTTTCATTTTTGCATGGATCCTGGAAGTGCTCACTGCAGTACCATGCTAGAGACTGTGTGCCACAGCAAATTGACAGCACAAAAATTATTTTCCTCTAATGGAAACCCTCTTAGGAAGTGATGTCCATTGGTGCCAATGTAAACATTTACCTAGTGTCCACACCAGCAATAATTTTTTTTTCCTAGAAAAAACCAAGATGCTGAAACATATGTAAGAAGCATGGTGTGTGGGGAAAACATAAAGGGCACGTAAGCAAGCTCCAGTTACACAGGAAACTGGAAGAGTTTAGAAAAATTTGTTATCAAGGAATGATATATGGTCACTTCTATTTATATGGCAGCATATTTTAGATAAATCATCTTAAATCTGTACCCTGTATGACAAAAGTTGCTAAATTCATCACAAGAAACAGCCTTAGCCCTCTTGAGTTCACAATACCAACAGGCTAAACAAGCAAACCAGGAGGCTTAGAGGCATTAAAAAAAAAACAAACCAAAACCAATTTACCAACTGGCATAAGGGAGATGATTGCAGAGCTGAACATCAAAATGCGGGGCAGTGTGTGCATCTTGCTGAATTCAATGCAGTTTTTCCATCATGATGATGGAAAGTGGTAAGAATTATCTGGATCTTCTGCCTCCCTGTTTAGTGCTATACTAAGAGAGTCACATGCTTTCCTGACAAATTCCTAACAATGGTTACTTCCCATGACCAATTCTGAGTAAATATCTTCTAGGAGAGCGGAGGCTTAGGTGCCAATAATATGTTACAAACCCTCTCATTGCTGGGTTGCTCTTCTAGACAGCTTGTCCCTAACTGGTGTACATTGTTATAACTGCTGAGAAAATGGTGATATGGTCTGCTGAAAGAAACATTTTTTCACAAATATTTTTCTGAAAAGTTAATTTATTTTTCCACCAAACAATACAGCTGCAAGTATTTTGATTGAAAAAGATATTTTATGAAATGTATCATTAATTTCCTGAATTTTGAATAAAGAAGCATCAGTTTCTGAATATTTTAATATCGTCAATACTGACTTCCTACATGGTGAATGCTAATAGGCCTTTCTAAAGGTAAGGCAGCTGGCTGCCCTGTTGTCCCCATTTGTGTTTTCAAGTGCATCTCTCAACAGTTAGTTCATGAGTTTATCCCTTTCCAAGTTGAATCTTTTAGGGATTTTTCCTTCTTGCACATAAACTACTTTGCACTGAAAACCAGCCAGCACATTGCGCAGTTTGATCTCTATACTTCAATACCTGTCATTCTTTTGTCAGGAGCTGTATTAGTGAAGAAACTGGCAAAGCAGCCTCTGTAAAACAGCTTGTTCAATAATAGGAACAATTCATTAGAGGGAAAGAATTTTAAAACACCAAGCAGTTGGCACTCAAATTGCTGTACTTGCCTTTGTGCTGACTCTCTTGCTTACGTACCTGCAAAGGGAACTTAATCAGGGAACTGGATGAAAACTTCCTTTTCCAGAAGGAGCAGGTTGATTTTTCAGTTGGATTAGTTCCCTGACCCAAATTACTGTGCAACCACACATGCATTCCTCTCAGTGGCAGCCCACATTTAGATCAGTTGAATTTGCTCATTTCACCTCAGTTTAAGTGGTTGATGAACATTAGGAATAGCATTTTTCAAGTTAGCATTTCTGTAGATTTGTATTTCTGGAAGATGTTATTTCTTGTTCAGTGTTAAGTTTATATGTCCATTCACATGTACCAGTGAACAGTTTCTCGTCTTTGCTCAGCCTTCTGCTCCGGAGGTTGTCAAGCCTGGGTATCTGTAATGGATTTTATTCACTGGGCAAGTGATCATGTTTTAAATGTTTTTTAAAGTGTAAATTATTGAGGTGAATTCTGGACCTGGATAAATAAACTGTGAACCCCTGATGGCTGTGTTATCACATCCTGCTGAACTTAAACATCACTGCCATTCCAGCACATAAGAGAAGAAAAAGGCTTTTTGATCAGAGGTGTTTTGAACACATCTCTCCAGAGACCTATCAGGAACATCTTCCCTTAGGCTGAAGTTTCTATGTTTGGATCATTAATAAGACTGAACTCCAAGGGGAATGTAGATTCAGTCAAAATAACAATCTCAAAATGTCTAGATATTGGTATTTTACCTTGGATTTAAACACTTAAACAGCAGAACATGCAGTTTCTATTCAGAGTTGAACAGGGGTCTATTCCCACTTAGACTGTGTTAGAGAAAACTTCATATATAGGTACTTCCTCACTAAAGAGTGCTTATGAACAGTATTCTATAAGAGATTACTCCTCTCCGTTGAATCGTAAATGGTTTGCATTGCAGTGAAATGTTGATAACATTATCAATATTTTTTATACTGGGGCTGGAGAAAAATATTAGCTATAGGAATGGTTGCCTCATCGACCCCAATTTAGCTGTACAAGGCTTGATGAGGCTGTGTTAGGTAGACCTGCTACGCAGATATGAATGAAATATGCCTCTTGCTTTGGTGTTGACACGCGTTACAAACAATTCTCCCCAGGTAATTGTCATACAGCAAGATCCTACAAATGTCAGGTTGGGTTCTTTTTCCATCATATGCTTCATATATATCAGCCAGATGGTGCCATGTTATTTGGTGTGTTAAAATCAAAATCATGTTTTTGACAAAAGCGAATACATCATATATATGGAATTAATAATATACGGTTAGACAGTTAATGTCTTAACAGTCTATGGACCAGTTAAAGTAACATACATTATGGGTGCAAATTGATACAGAAAAATAATACAAATGAAAATGTTTTACTGTTGAGTTTTGCCATAGAAGAAAGGATCCTCCAAAACACATAATATTCTCAAGTGAAAAGCAGCACTTCCTCTGATGTTTCCTATTTCTCTCTATACATTTGCTTATCTTCCATAACTAAGATTCTTTTCTGTTCATACTCTACATTTTCAAGAGAGAAAAATAAAAAGAATAGGCTGCAAAAGGTGGGTGCAAAATGTGAGATTTAAATTTAAATTGTCTGGACTCAGTACAGAGGTCAAGAGTTTTCATAGCATCAGAAATTTTGAGGCCAATGAATTTAGTTCAGCTGATTTGTACTGTATTAGCAGGATTCAAGCTCTGGCTACTATAAAGGTTCAGGCTTTAACAGAAAGCCACAAAGTTCAGACTTGGTTGAGGGATCAGAACTTGCCCAGAGTTTTGAGCATGTGTTCAGACTATAAGAAGGTCTTGTTTTTACTAAAGCATAAAACCACAGTCAACTTCTCTACATGTTTTCCTTTATAATTTCCATTTACTTCCTTAATAGAAAATAAAAGCATGACCCTTTCTGTCCTTAGTTCCAGCTTGTCTCAGCTCTAACAATTGTACAATCAAAAGATGTAAGCATTTGTGAAAACTAAAAGCCACTGGGAAAATATGTCTTTTTGATTGCCCGTCATATTTTGTTTAAAAATCTGAATTTTTTGATGAAAACATTTCTGGCTATAGCCATGCAATGACAGGCCACCAATATTTATTCAGAAGTGGCATCAAAAAGACAAGGAGAATCAAGTGTCACAGTGTATTTGTCACAGATAGCTTGAAACTGAAGTGAAATTTATTATTTTTTCTTTCTCTAAAATGAATGCCTGTGAGGGCAAATAATAAAAATCCTTTTGTGAGCAAAGGAATCCAACTGCCACTAGTGAAAGGAACAAAGCCTAACAAATTATTATTAGCTAGAGATTTAGGTTTTCTCTTGTGAAATGGATTTTGTTGAAGTTTTTTTTCCTTTTATTTCTTTTGCATGCATTTAGATAAATTACTGGTCTGAATAGAGTTGTAGACTCATACTGATTAAAAATCACTTGATATATAGTGATGCCTAATGGTCAGAGACACGTGGGTTCTCAGAATATTTCTTTTGCTTAATATTAGTAACATGTGAACATGAGGGCATTTAAAAGAATCTGAGCCTTTATTGGACAGGTTTTGTGCAGGGGTGATAAATTAAAGATCTTACTTCACAACTGAAGTGCTGCAATGATAGAGGTGAGGACTGAGGAATTAGGAGTTAAGACCAGCAACATATCTGGGGAATTACCAGCCCTGCTGTGGTCCATATTGTCATTTAGCAGTTTTAAATCTGCTTCAGGCTAGAAAAGAGTTTTGAAAAATGATTTGAAATTGCTATATCCTTTGCACCTGTTCTAGGTGCAAAGAGCACATTCCTTTGCCTGCATGTCATCTTCTATGCTTTGGTTTCCTCCATCCTATGTATCAAAGCCATACTTCTGTAATGATAATGATAGGTATGGTTACCTAAGGCATAGGTGCTTTGAGAGGTTTACCATGTATTAGCATGCTTACTCTATTAGTCATGCTTCATGAAACATGCTATTTGGATCTTAGGTCAAATTATAAAATGTATTGGTGCAAGTCAGTCTGCAGCTGGAATGACAATTCAAGGTTTATAATATATTTTATTAGATGTGATACAGAAATTACCTTTTTATTTTCTAACTACCCTGATTTAATAGTAAGTCATAAAAGGCTGTTATGACTTATTTGAACAATATACGGCATTACCACGCATACCTGAGTATGATTCAGGTTCTGTTTTAGCTTTAAAACACTTTCCTCCTTATGACTTACAGTAGAGCCCTTATGTAAATGAAGAACAACGTGATAGAATGCCCAGGTCGCCAAAGAAAGGCTCCAGGGAAGGTTTTCTTACCGGTTCTGCTGAAGACACACCAGGTAACCTTGAGTTAATTAGTTTTCTTGTCTTGTTTGAGCAATAAGCTCCCAAGGTCTCTGCTGACTCATTTATTTATTTATTTATTTATTCATGTAGCAAGTAATACACTTGTTGTTAGCCTTTTTTCTGTTTCTTTCAATTACTTAAGCCTTCCTGTAGTCCTGTAGGTCCACACTACTCAGAAAAAACATTGCCAGGAGAATAAAGTATGTTTATAAATACGTATATATCTATATCTCTATCTCTTATCTTTGTCCAGTCAGATATTTAAAAGCAATAAATTTAATTGGAACTTGGCCACGTGGGCAAACATCTGTCATTTTGATCTTTTCCTCAATTCGTAGGAAAAAAAAATTAGCTTGCAATTGAATTTCCCATTTAACATCATATTTTAGAAAGAAACAGTCTCAGTTCTGTGACTCTTTTATTTCTTACAGTGAGAGGCTAAAATACACTAAATAATTACCTAGCAAAGAGCTAATCCAGGTGGTGTGCTCATAGACAGGAGGATTTTTATGATTGTAGTAGACTTCTTAAGTTAGTAGACGATGGAAGCCAAAGCAGGGTACAGAGAGCTAAGGCACACATTTTTTAAATGTGGAGGTAGTCCATAAATATAAATACTTCATTTGAGTTTCGGAAGAGTTTCAGTCTTCTACGGTGAAGAACGCAAGTGACTACTAGATGCCATTCTGAAAGGTTCAGTCTAATTCATCCAGAAATCACAGTCATCAAGGAGCAGTGAGTAATATGAGTCTATGGACTGTGTTATGCAGAGGGTCAGATGAGTTAAACAAGTGGTCCTGTGTGCTTCTAAGAACCTAGTGTACAATTTTTGTGTGACTGGCGCTGTACAGATGTACAGAATAGGTAGTCTCTTCTGAAAAAGGTAGTGTTTAATCAAGATATTCAGAGGTAAACAAGTAGAGTGTGATTCTTTCAATGTTTATTTAAAATCGTTATCAAATACATTACTTTTCTCTGGGTGCTACAGTAACGTGATTTATATGATCAGAGAAATGAAACTTTGTGAGTTAGAAAGGAACTTAGCAAATTTTCCACCCTAATTATATTAGCGTAAGAAATGTGTTTTAATCTCTATAAAATTACCAGAGCTATTTCTGAGAATGGAAATATCTCTTATGGAATTTGCTTCCAAATATTTCCCCTCAAAGCATACCAAATCTCACTAACTCTGAGGAAAGTATTTTAGAAAGATGCCTCTGCATGTTTCTGACATTTTATTTGCTCTGTAGATTTCACAGTATTGTGGTATAAACTCAGCAGTTTCAGCTAACATGACAAAGAATTGCAATTATTTCAATTCCTTTGTAAGCATCAGGTTGTTTGCATAATTTTTGGAATTCTTAAGTCCACCAAATGCTCTGACTCCAAATGCTCCTCCCTCTTTGTCAGCATATCTGGGGATCATGTGAGGTATGCATTCATTTTTCTGCTGAAGAGCTGAATAATGGCCACCCTTCTCCTTTAGCCCTGCCCTGGGGAGTGCTTTTCAGAGGCTGTGTTAGAGCTTCCAGGGTGTACCAAGGTAGCCCCTCAGGGTGTGACAAATTAGTTGTGATGGGGAATGCTTACTTAGGGACTTGAACCAGAGAAGAAAATAGGCAACTCTCCAAAATGAGGCAACTACACCAAAGTATCTGTATCACCCTACATGTCCAAAACAAATAAATGGTATTTTGGCCTAAATATTTTTATTTGGGATTTTTCTTTCCACAAAAGTGCTATTTTAATTTTTTTTTTTTTTTTTTAAATAAAGCAGCTGCTTTGGGGATTATGCTATGCTGAGTAAAAATCTTAGGCTTCTAAAAAAATTAAATATTTCTATTAGGAGACTTTCCTTGTAAAAAAAATCTAATAAAACATGTAGACATAGTAATTAATACTTTTATGTTAGGTAGAAAGTACAGGAGTACACCACCTGCGAAATTCTAAAATCAGCACTATCTGAAAAAAACCCTATGATTTTCTCTTTATCAGCTGTTATAGTTAAGAGATCAAAAAAAGAAAAGTTACACTTCTCTTTATGGGAAACTGGTACAGAATGGAGAATAAGAGAAGTTTTATTATCCATGGTGTAAACAAATGAGGTTGGCTCCCAAACCTGCAGCCAACAGTCAACAAGCTAATGGGAAAATGAGACTGCCATAAACAAACTTTTACTTAGGAAAAGAAAATCATCATAAATGGCTAGCAGGGGTGCTGCTGAAACAAAACAGATTTCCAAAGGGAGCGTAGGTGCTGCCAATAATTACTTATTACAGTCAAACAGATACAAGACAATTGCCTCAAAAAACTTAACGAAACACCCAACCGAGGTGGCTGTTAACAGCCCACATGTTTCAGTTAGTAAGCTGTCAGCTGGTAGAGGCTTGGGGCCATACACACCAACAGGGCATTCTTGCTGTTAATGGAAAATATAGGCTGTATCTTAGTATATGGAAGTTATATATATATATGTCTGTTTTAACACATACACGTTAATAAACTAGATAGAAAACTGTGTTACGCATTCAGCCACACTGGGGTACAGTGAAAATAGAAATGATCTGCATGTGGTGTGTACTCAGGACAGAATATAATCTATTTCCCTGCATCTGGCCAACAAACATAACATCTGTATCTAATAACTCTAATCACCCTGTATGTAACTTCAATAAATCTGCATTACCATGTAAATGAATTATCGTTAAAATATGACCTGGCCATAAATCTTCCACTGAAGAGGAGGTTTACCATGGTGAATTCTATTCATTCTTAATAATTCAATCCAATTGCTCTCTAAGATAATAATTAACATCTTCTGTTTTGTTTTCACCTGGTGGTTATTAAATGCCTAGCAATCTTTCACTGCTTCCTAAGAGCAGTGTTGTTCTAGGTAAGAAGAATAGTGTGTTGGGACCCTTTGTAACCCACTAGCTTGAGACTCCACACTTAGGTAAAGTGATAATGGTTTTGTGGCTTTTGCTAAAATGGTGCCTGTCAAAATGTAAGCAAAAATGAAAACCCTGCAAATTACATGCCTCAGTACAAGAAAGCATCCTGCCCGGGAGTTATAGCTAGTTTGAAATCCATCTGAAGCATCTCTGCATTGCACTAAGTTTTGCAGCCAGACACTGAATATGAGGCCAACTATTTACTGAAGCAGATCTTTACAGATACGCTGAATACCATTGGGCCCACTGAAATCAATGAAAGCTCAAAGCAGTCATTACCACTTATGAAAATGACATCGTTAACAACTTTAAGATCATATGGGTAACAAGAGCTGGAATGTACACCTTCAGCAAAAAACCACACATGTACAGTCACTAAGCAGGTAGCAGCAGGAATAAGCCTCACTAGAAAGCTGTGTAGTTACACTCACATTTGTGATATGGGGACCACACTGCTAAAATCTGTCTCCCCTTTTGTCTTTTCTAATACTGGTCTCTCAGGCTGTTTCACCTAAACAAAATGGCAAAGGCCCATTCTGTGGGCCCTGTATCAGAAGGCATGCCACAGATCATGCCCACACTGCTTTACTGTCTTCCATCCAAAGCAAAGTGTCCTTCTTTAAAGTGTCAGCTGGAAACTGTCCCTAACTTGAAGAATTTTCGTATCATGCCCAGGCATTGCCTGAGAGATTATCAATTGAAATGAGCCAAAATTATGTCAGGGAGTGTTCACCAGTAGAATGGTTGTGTGCCAGTGTATGCTTGAGCCTAAGCACTAAACCATGATTATAGTTTACTAGCACAAAGATTTTTTTTCATGTACATGTGTTAATCAATTACATGTGTTTTAACAATATGGTGAGGGTGTCCAAAACATCCGTCTTAATTTTTACTCCTCTCTAAAATTGTGTGTAGTCCAGCTGCCTACAAACATGAAGCAAATGGCTTAGATAAGTTCTTGAAGGTGATAGATTAAAATAATAAATATTTTAAAGCTTTATCAGGAACATAGCAGAAGGCACTGGGAAAGGGTAGTGTTTTGCTAGTGTTCAGATATTAACTTGGATTTGCAAGAAATGGCAAAAGGAATGTTTACAAATGCAATGATTCAAATATATCAGTATATTCTAATAGCGACATAAGCTCTCATTCCAACCAGAGACTGATTTCTGTGCTTGGTTCACAAGGTAACCAAGGACAAGTCACTTCAGTTCTCTACTGATAGAGCTAATATTTGCAAACCATTTTAAATTTTACCAGTGAGAAGCCTGTAAAGTGCCAACCAGTGTTAGCTGCTGTGAATGTCCGCAGAGACAGAGGCAAACGTCCGTTGCCTCTGTAATCACTGATTTGAGTTGCTGGCTGCTGGATAAAGATACAAACAGTACTGAGAAAGAGTCATTGCGGCTGCAGGCATTTGTAAGACATTAAGGGACTCAATTTCAATGGATTTTGCAGTGGGCTTTTCACCACATAACTTCCTCTGATTGCAATGGGAACTGACTACTTTTGCAGGCTCAGTTGTGTTGGCATAGCACAATGATGAGGTTTTCATCTCACAGTCATTTGCATGGCAATGATTTGTTCCCTCCATCAAGTCTTTTAAATTATGCAAAAACTGAATAATAGACTGCAATAAAAAATATACCCAGGGACATAATACATACTTTTCAGTAAGCAGGCAATGAAAAAAGGCATGTGCATTAACTTTGCAGACAAAAATCACTTTCCAAAAGTCCGACTCTCAAGGATGGGGATCTAATGAAATGTCATATCATGGATGATGACTCTGTAAAACCTGCTGGTATTTCATATTTGAGAAGAAAATACTATTACATTGACAATGTCAACTATTAGATTACAGAGAATCTAAAATAATTTGTATTTTCAGATCCACTCTTCTTAGGCACAAAATCAGTCCATTTCTGATGCAAGGGAAAAGGAATAAGAGCTGATCTGAGTAAGATACTGTGGAATAGCTGACATTTCAAATGTTCAGTGGGAGTAAAGACCACAGAATCACACCAGCATACATACACTCTTCAAAATGCTCTACTTCCAGCATGTCTTAGGAAAGAGGGTTTGGCTGCAGTACTGTACTGAAACTTGATGCCACTGTGTGCTCAGTCCCATTGGATTTATATGCAGCAGGTGCTTACAGACTATACTTTATCAGAAAACTTTGGCTTTCTGTGAAAATGTAGATTTTAAACAGCTAAAATTAGGATACTGATGGTCAATATAACCTTACATAGAAAGTCTCCCAGGTCTGCATCACTGTTCTTGAAAGAGCACTTTGGTTTTGTTGCTTAAGTCATGCTCTGGGTATGTGGGGCCTGGCTGCTGATTAAATTTATATTCCTGGTGGTTTGCTACAGCTAATGCACAGTCGTAATTGCATTACTTCTGTTCAGTTTTAATTGGAGCATATTTGTCTTTGATCTCTTTTGTCTGCCATGTATTTAGATAGTAACACCAGGGGAGCAGAAACTTCTTGATATCTGTACAGTGCTCTGGCTAACACAGCTTTCTGATCACACACCACGTGGAGGTACTGGGACCACAGAAACGTAGATAGACTCACGTCTTTAATATAGGTAAAGCTGCACTGCTACAAAGCTGGTTTGCATAATAGAGAACCCAAAGAACAGTTTTATCCTTTAAGAAATTCCAACTTTTGCAAGGTTTCTAGATAATGAGACAGAGTGATCTTGTCATCAGTTGTATATTTGAGGAAAGCACAAATAACTGATTACTGAGCAAAAGTTATGATGGCCCTGTTTACTGCTAACCATTTTTTTTTTTTACTCTTCTGGTAGGTTTGGTGCATCCTTTCCACAGATCTGGCTCACTATCACAACAGGTATTTGTTATTATCTGCATTATTACAACAAAAAAGTAAAGGTTACTCTTCAAAGTGACAAAGCAGGAAGCTGGGAGAAAATTCAAATAAAAACTATAAAACTGACATGAATTAAAAAACAGTCAGTCTGTCTGTTCCACATTTTCAAGTTCAGACCCTACTTTTTTTTTTGGTGGCATTTTTCTTTAATTATTTTTTAGTTGGCTGGATTTTTTTTCTGGAGAATGGACAAATATATTACTTTTATTACATAAGCAAACACAGCGTGTTTATGTCGCTTATTGACTGAATGTTCCATGTCATCTAGTGCATAGCACTGGCCCTTACAGAGTTCATTACATTAATTTTTTTCCTCATCATTGTAATTGATTCCTTACAAGTTTGTGATTTCTGCCTGACACTGAAAGCCAGCTTCTTATTTTATTTGCAATTATGTTTCAAAATAATTTATGTTGTGGCTCAGGATAACAGCTGGTAGTCATTTTTCCAGTGGTCAGTTCCATCTTTATTATTTCAGTAGTTTTATTAGAATTCCTTTATACCATATTTTTAAACTTGAATTCAGTTCTAATATTATAAAATATTATGTTATTTTTTTAATTATAATTTTTTTATCATCTTTACTATGGTTAGACTTTTGTTGAAAGCAGTGTTCAAAACTCTCCAGCATCCTCTTAAATTTTGAAACTCATTTTTGCTGGCACGTTCTCTCCCATGCTATGGAGATCCTCCACCACTCCTTCAGAACATGTAATGTATCTATTATCAGCTAAGAGGATTTGCAGCGTGATCTGACTCCAGTCTGGTGTGACTTTTAATTAGAGGTGGTAGATAGAATCCACTGACTTTATTAGTGATCTTGATAATGAACTTTGTGAAATATATTCTGGATCTGTGGACATTGTCTGAGGTTCACTGAAGACAGTGTTATACTGATTTTCACCAGCTGACCTGATGGAATGTGGGGTTTTTTTCACTAATGTTAAGTGGCTTTGTGTTCATAATGAAGCTTGTAGTGTATTTAAAAACAGACCAAGGTCTTCAGGTGTGGAATCCGTAGAATATGTGATACTGTGGGAGTACACTATGAATTTGGACTTCATACAAAGAGAAACTCGTGTTTCTGTCGGGTTTGTTTGTTTTTAAGTGAATTTTGTAGAGACTTGACAGCATCGTTTGTCCATAGAAATTGTACAGCAAGGCAGTGAGTAAATTCTCTCAACATATACAGATTCTACCTTTTCAGCCTACCTTCACTTCTACGAGTATATTTCTCTGAGAAATAATTCTTCTTGGAGGTCTGGTAGTCAGAAAGAAAAGATCAGATGCCAGAAGCTCCGTGTTTTACTCCTTCTTCTTAGTCTTGAGTCTTTAATCTCTGCCAATACTAGTCCTTTTCCATGTGGGATTCACTGGTAAGGAAGCTTCTCTATTCCTAGTTATCACAAACCAATAGCCCGAAGTGCAACATAGGTAGCTACAGACTTGGACCTCCTGACCATTAGAGCTCTATTTTGAGCTATCTAGACATGGGGTAATTCATCTGCTTATTCATGTCTATTACTGCTGATCCAAGTCTTCATTTTTAATCCAGAGTAGACTATCAAATTACTGAAACCTGATACATAAAATATAAAAAAACGTTCCCCCCTGGCAGCAGTAGTATTCATCTTAGCTTTTCAGCCTTTCAGATTCATTGACCAGTTCTTAAGCCCTTGTTGTCCTTAACCCTAATTTACCCTCATCCCTACTCCTGTCTTTCAGAATAGCCCAAAAGCTCATAGTCACTTCAAGAATAAAATAAGTAATTTGCTTCAAAGCTGCCAGCATGTCAACATTTTTTTCCTTAGCAATCTGAGCAAAAGAAGTTTGTTTGTTGCCGTGGTCTGAAATTGTAAGTCTAGTTCTAACCCAATCTTAGACCAGTGGTGATGAGGTCTTTGATGTTCAGTGACAAATTTATTTTAAAAATGGTTTAGCTCATTGTAAACACTCTTAGCTCATTGTTAAGAGCTTTAATCTCCATTCCTTCTAAACTTAGCATCTGTGCCAATGAATAATCATTGGTGGCCTAAAAAGACCATGGGTGGTGGGATACAGAGCTGAGAAAAGCAGGACATCAGAAACAGGACTAGAAACTCTCTCCTGTTATTCCTGTTCTGAAGCACAAAGCCATAACCTGTCACTGCTCATCAGGACTCATAATTGCATCGCAGTTCGAACAACATTTCGGCAGAGCAATTGCTCTCTGGACCTGAGCAAGACTTGGTAGAAAGGTTCAATATTCATTTGGACAGTAACGTTTCAAGATATTAGCTGGGGCAAATCAGAATTGTTGCAAGGAATGTCTTATCTCCTTCTCATGCGTGCTGATGCTCAGAGAAAGATGGATTTTAACTCCCCTCATTCCCAGTCATGTACGGCCTTGTACAACTGCCTATGACCAAGACTTTCCTGACTTTTTCTGAAGCGTTTGGCATAGGCCACTGCTGAATGCACAGTGTGGGGCCACATGGGCCAGTGATCTCCCTCACTGGGGCCAAATGCTGTTCAGAAAGGAAAGTGGCAGTGGTGGCACTGGGCAGGCTGTCAGCGTGGCTGTCCTGTTGTGGTGGTACACTCACCAGCCAGAGCACTGCAGTGTAAATCAGTATTGGAAGAATGCTGAGGTTTTGAAGCAAATGTCTTGTTCCAAGACAAAATTTTACTAGATATTGACATCTGGAAGTTTCCAATCCACCATTTAAACAAGAACAAAACAAAGCAAAATCAAAAGCCAGTCACTTTAGCTTGGAGGGAAGCATTCAAGGCAGAAATTAAAGTAACCACAAGACAGAGAATTGCCAATATTCAAAAAGAGAAAAAAGGAGAGAGAAATTAGATACTGCACTAGCAAAAGAAAGTGTCCAAATGTTGTATAGCAGAGAGTATTATTATTTTTCAGTTCTCATTTTCAGAGTAAGATGGTCAGATCTAGTGGCATGCTTTACTGAGATTGAATTACTTGGATTCTAGTGCTAAAATTAGCTATAGTTAGGAACTTCCATACTAGTATGTAGGAAACACGCTGAAAGAATTAAGAATGTGGATTTGAACAGATAGTACATACTATTTGTGGAAAGGTGCTATATTAGATGCTATGACTGCTGCTCCTTTCAACTTCCAAACACCACTAATGGTGCAGAGGTGCTGTAGTTTTCATCTCTGTCATTTTGGGTGTGTTTCAGAATAAGCTGGTCTGTCATTCTATCCAACCCTTAAGGGCAAAATTATGTTTCCATTAAAATCAGTGAGGGATACTCTATGAATTCAGTGTATCATGACTCTGAACAGTGTATCAGCTGAAGAATTTTCTGGAATAGTTAACTTTCCACTATGAAGGGGGCAATTTCACACATCTGTCTGAGCTGTTTTTTATGAATTCTCAGACGGATACCTCATTTCAGGGTATCTTTTCAGAGTATATATTCAGCTGTTAAAGATAAGGTCATTTTAAAATGAAACTATAGGGAAATACTATGCCACAAGAGAAAATCTGTTATCATGTGGAACATGCTGCCTCAGTTTAGTCTCAGTCTTCTCAGTTGCCAAAGGTACGGTGTACAGCTACCCCAAAACCTGTCTCTATTTAGGAAAGGCCACCGCTTTCATAGACAGTTATAGCCACAATGCTAAAGCATTCCACAATTGCAGTCTTAAGTAGAATAAGGAACTCCAGTGCACCATGAGGATCCAGTCTCAGGACTAGCAGGACAGGATAATTCAGCCAAAGTGACTCCCATAAAAACAGAGATGACTGTCTGGGTACACCATATATTCACCAAGTAGGGAAGAATAATTGAATTCCAGTTAAGGGAGTCTAGATTCTTAACCCAAAGGCTTCCCTTGCTAGGTTTTTGCTCTGGGTGTTACTACCCTCAGGCCTTTGTCCTTTGTGGTGTTCAGTTCTATAGATTATTCTAATACTAGTCACAGTATGTTTGTCAATGTAACTGTGATTATTTTATGTTTCTTGGAATAGCAATAAAAATAGAATTGCCAAATTAAAATGACAGGACACAAAGAAACACAAATTCATTTCATATTTTTCTCATTTGTTTTGGGAAAAAAGCTTTGCAAGGTTGCCCCAAAACTAGAAGGGATTTCACTGCTTCACACTTTAAAGTGTTAGTCAGAGCATTAGAAAAGCTGTGCTTCTTACATTGCAGTAGCTCTTCCAAGTAGAAAACACAATGCAGACAAGCCCCTTTGGGTTTTAGTACAAGGTACTCATAAAAGTCAGAGTTTTCTTTGAAGGAGCTAATGTTCTTGTTTTTTTCATGGTGCTTTTAGAGCAGATAGCTGATGAGTATTAATTAACACCAGTTTTTATCATAGAATTCAGTAAAGGGAAGCCAAAACCACCCTCATCCCTACTCAACACTCAACACAGCTGGAAGGAAAGGAGAAAACAGAATTCTTTCTACCATAAGGTTGCAAAGGGATCATAATTCAACAATGAAAACCGAAAATTAGAGCTCAAGCAAACCATAGATAGCCAGTTTGGATTTCTGCTCAGCTTTGTGTAACTTGGGTGTAGAACTGAATGTTCTTGTGGCTTAGTTGTCTATTCAAATACTTACGTGACTCCAGTTGCCTGCATCTGATTTATGTGTTTTCAATAAAACATGCTCTGATTTAGATCTTTCTTAATTTTACAGATGTTGTTGGGAAGCAGAAACAGAGAGAAATAACTTTTTTTAAATAACTGGGGTTTTGACTGCCTTCCTGGGTAGTTCTGATTAGAGATGTTTGTTCTCGGACTGATTTCTTAAGGATCAATTCTAGTTACCTTGTGAAAAGTGTATTTTAAGTGCTTTGAGATAACTTTCTCACAGCACTGAAGGATTGATACTTGTGGAAATGTAGGCCTAAGTGACTTCTCAAGGTCACATGGAATTTGCAGCAGCAATCAACAAATGTGCTTCACGGGATCCCAGATCAAACTTGCCCTTTTTGATGTTTTGTAATACAGGATAGTAATTTCTGCCCATTTGAAGTCTCAAAACTCTAACAGTATGCCTTTGCACCCAGATTAGAAGGTCCTAAAGAACAGCAAAGCATTATTTTTCAAGCCCATGTGCGCAGGAGCAAGAACTTTGGCTTTAAGTTTGGGCATAAATTTACTATAATGGGTGACTTAAAATTCCAACAAAAAAGAGTTGTCAAAACCATGGTGTTAGTATCAAAAATGGAAAAGACACTTGTGTTACCAATTCCTGGAATAGGAGCATGTAAAATCTAGATTTCTTTGCTGGCCACATGAAATTTCATGGAATTGGAGAATTTAGACTGTGGAAGTTATACAGAGTTGCTGTATAACTTCATGTGACAGTTGAGCATACTTTTGGGCATTGTAAAAGGTCATCACTGAACCTGAGCGGTACAAGAAGAGGTCCTATAGATTTGTGCTTTCTGTTTCTATAATCCAAATATATTATGAAAGACAAATTTAAAAAATTCTATTTTACTGAGTACTATCTCCCAATAGAGCCCTTAAAGATATGGCTGCTTTTGTTGGTCTTAGAAAAAATATCTTTCATGTCATACGTTCAAAGTCCACAAGTAAATGATCTCTGTTTAAAATATACTTCAGTGGTAAAGACTAATTCCATCAGTCTCAGACACATAATTAGTACCCACCTTTTGAAAAATATTTCATAGCTTCTTGCTTGTGAAACAGCCAGTGATGAAGTAACTTTAACTAACCAACAACTGGGTGCTTAATTAATATAAATATTTCCACTGGTTTGAGAGTCCATTTTACTAAACTGATTTGGTTTTGCTTATCTGTATATCAGAAAATTAAGTGATTAAGTATAGGCATGCATGGGTGCTATCTGTGTCATACCATTTACTTTTTGAAGGCCTGTAAAAATCCATTTTCTTTTTCCTGCCTCTGTGACGGGAAGTGCCAGAAGAATAGCAAGTTCTGAAATGCCATCTGGGAAATTTTAACTATAAACAATTGTGCATATTTTCCCTCAAACTGGGAAGAAGTTAATATTGCTGTTTATATTTAATTTAGAATCTGTAGCCTTTTGTTATTGTTTTGTTTTAATAAACATTTCGAGGGAGGGTCCTACCACTTTTTTTTTTATTATTTCTTCCCCCCAAAAAACTCCCAGAAGGCAAAAAAAAAATAAAGAAGTGAGATTTTCTGTTAAGCCAACAAATTATTTTAAAACTTGGAGCATGGTCCTTCTACCTTTGATTTGACTGCAATGGGTGGTCCTTCACAGTGCTATGCCTAGGGGTATGAGCTTGACAGGAACATCACGTTCTCCCAGAAGCAGTGAGCCTGAAATTATGAAGCTCTGTTGATGGTATATTGTTTAGGGAGCTTTCATTTGTTAAGATGCATTAAGTTAAATTTGTTTTGATGCACTGAAATGGAATGGGTGCCTGGTAAGTCTAGACAGTGACAGTGCAGGTCTTTTACAATAAAAAAACATCATTTCTTTTTTCAGTGTATGTGAAGGGCTTTGTGTGCTGATGTTGCTAATCCATGCATCAGGTTTTCAAAGGCTGCTGGGAACCATGTGCAGCCTAATATGGCACAGGAAGAATCAACAAAGTTCTGTGACTGCAGCTTTTGTGTTGTTGTTTGTTTATAAAGGGAAGAGCTTTAGTTGCATCCGGACAAGACAGGGACGGATTTGCAAAATTCCTGGATGGAAGGTAAAAGCACAGAGAAGTCTCCATTCTGCACACTGAATTGTGTTTTGATTGAGTAGTATTGGTGGAGAAGAGTGGCATCATTCAGGAGTAGGGTGGCAGGGTAAGAGGAGAAAACACACACTCCCTGACTGGGAGTCTACTGCTAGACATAGAACAGCAGCGAATGGATGGTTGCTTGTGTATTTCATTGCTCTTCTCCTTGCACAGATTAGCCAT
This sequence comes from Pachyramphus minor, assembly GCA_013397135.1. NCBI lineage: Eukaryota > Metazoa > Chordata > Aves > Passeriformes > Tyrannidae > Pachyramphus > Pachyramphus minor. The sequence continues at coordinate 261,566 of VYXB01007518.1, forward strand.
ATACCAATTCCAGCCCCTTTAGACAGTATGAACTAAAGGAGACTTTCTTATTTTTGAGCTGCAGCGGTTGGGTTTCATCTTCTGTTCCTCCAGTCAGAGGGCCTGTGCTTCAATGGCCAACTGTGTATCTTTCATCACTTTCTGTTATTGGTTTGGGTGAAGCAGAGATGAACCCAGACCAAAACCAAAGAGGTATAACCTCTACAGTGAGCTTGGAATCCAGAGTCCTGTCCCAGCTCCGCTGCAGGCTCAACCCTAACATTGGAACTGTGATGAGTCTTAGATCCCTGACCAATCCCAAATCCAGGGCTTTATGGTTCAGCTACCCTTTTAAAACAAGAAATTCTTCTGAACTAACTGGTCCTAGTATGTGCACTATCTGAAAGGTATAGAATCTCTTTTGCTTTCATCCCCAGCAGCCCTGGAGGACAGAACAGTACTACTATCTCAATTTTATTACTGGGGAAGCTGAGGCATAAACTTAGGCATGTATGTGCATGCAGGAAAGCAAGGCATTTCCCAACACTTGACTGCCCACTGTTGTTTCCAGTGGCATGAATGCTTCATGACTTTTAAATGCACGTGTAATGATATCAGAATGCCTGTACCAAGGCAAGAGGGAAAATTTGAAACAGAATGACTTACTGTATGACCATAGTGAATACGAGCTGCATGAACAAGCAACTGTCTGACTCAGGAAGGCTCAGGGAGACTGCAGAGGTCAGAAATCAACTTACAGCCCATTTTTATTCATTTGAAGTAAATATATATATAAACTAAGTTACTAATACCAATCCAATTCAAAGTTCAAAGATGGTATAGTCAGCTGATTGTCTTTGCCTATTTTTCTGTCTTTTCTTTTTAAAATATGATTCAGTGCAATGAGAAAAAAACAAATTGCAATTTCTTCTGATTGTCATGAATCTCACAGGAAGTTTTTTTCCTTTTTGGTCTTCTAAACTCTTGGGTACAAAGAGAAGCTGGGAAATAGCACAGAAAGTTGAAACTTGGATTTATCCAAAATCTTCACAAAGCTGACCCTTTGTGTGGGATATGTTTTAGGGAGCATGGTGGTGTTTGGTGAAATGTTGGACTTCATGATCTTGGAGGTTTTTTCCAACCTTAATAGTTCTATGATTCTGTGAATGGCAGCAGGCACCCACCTGGGAGTGCTCAGCCTGTGTGCTAGCCACCACCTGTAGCAGGAGCCCACTGCATGCAGGTAGAAAGTAGAGATGGACACATTAGGAAATGTTGAGAGGGTAATGTGCTCTAGTGTTCCCTTGCCTTCTTGTGTCAGTCATTGAACAGGGCAGCTAACATTTCTGCAGCTTACCTTGCAGCTGAAATGAGAACAATAATGAGGCAGTAAAAAGGCACCTGAGGAAATCTGGCAGAAGATAGTCTTGCCCATGCAATCATCTTGTCCATACAAATCATTATCTTATAATGATTTTTATTATAAGATATTTAGGATCAAAATGTCTCTTGGAAACATGTGGCATTGATCACTGTCAGAGAGAGCCTGTTTGTCTTGACCCCAAGCTGCTCCAGTGTGTCAGTGCCAGTGCTCACTTGAAAAAACAGAGACAGAAATTTGAAGATGGGAGAAAGCCATCATTGGAGATAGTCTGGGAGAAGGGTACTGGACCAGATGTCAGGAGATAAGGCTTCTATTTCCAGACCTCACACAAACATCTTTAGTAGAGGGATTCTTGTGATGGGTCTGTGCAATTCTTAGTATTACTGGGCTCCCATATAGTTTGGCAATATCATAAACTAACACATTCTTATTTCAACTTGACATTGTCTCTTCTTGGACCAATTCCCTTCTTTCTTGTTGAAGTAACTTTCAGCTAAGAAATTAGAGAATAAACTTAAACCAAATAGTGATGATGTAGCTCCAAGAACAACTTACAAGGTTTCGTTAAAACTTTTATCCTCTAATCAAAATTCAAGTAACAAAACAATCTTTTTGCTATTCCATACCACCAGAGCTTATTATAATAATAATTCAGTCATTTCAAAAAGTACCAAAAACCTTCTGGGCTCACAGATTTCAACTCTTTGCCAGAAAAAACAGAACTGTATTAAAAACAACACAACAAAAAAATGCCCAATCAAACAAAAAAATCCACCAAACAACAAAACCCACTACAGTGATACCAAAACTTTCCCTCTTTTTTTTTTTTTTTGTCTAGAGCCATGGAAAATTTGTGGAGAATTTACGGGACCATAATCTGCTATGGTCAACAGTTTTTATGTGGTTAAATATTATGGGATGTTTGAAATATCTTTTATGGCTAAGTAGTCTGTTATTTTCCATTAGCTGTACTGTTTACTCATATTGAACTGGGAGAGGAAGGGACTATTGTAATGTAGAGCAAGGCAAATCAAAACTGCAGCATCCCATTATACACACAGAAAGAAATAGTGGAGCAGGATGAGACCTATATCACAAATATTTCTTCTGTTTTCTAGAATCTTTTTTCTCCTTTTCCAGGCTTTTGTTTCCCAATTCCTTGTTCAGGATTAAGTGCTACCTCTACATAAGGCGCTGAATTATGGCACAGATTCAAGGAGATTGTTGTTTCACCCTAACACTCCTATGCAGACAAGCAAAAGTATGACATATGGAAGCATATTGATATTTTCATTACTATGAAAATACAGGCAAATAATAAAGATATTCCCATAATATGCTGAGAAGCTATGATGAAAGAGGGCATAATATAAAAAGTATTATGACTGCTAAAGCAAAATTAGGCAAATATTGACATTTTGTAATTTGGCACCATCTAAATATTCACAGAATGTTTCAGCTTCATTTTAACAATTATTTTACACAGAAAACAATACTTTTGAACAGGTGTGACATCTAGTTAGCTGCCAGTAGAACACTGAACTAGGGCCATAAATGTCAATTTTAAAAATGAGCAATTGTGAGATAATTGTCTCCGATGTGCAAGTATGGACTTGAAAAAACAGTTTCTCATATACAGTAGTCATGTCTGACATTGATTTCCAGTAGGCAAGTCACCTAATAGACAAATTATTCATCAGTTCAGTATGCAAATGGTCATCAAATCAAACCCTTTTGCCCTGTTTCCCTATAATAAAAGACAGGAAATAGCTACTGACAAGGATTTTCTTGTAAAACTGTCAGAAACTGACCAGCAGCCCAGAGCTCTGATTTAAATACGATCTTTACCTACTTGAAGTGACACAGTGACTGTTCCAATTCATGTTAGCAGAGAAATTGGGATCAAGATCTTTTATGCTAGGAAAGTCTAGGGACATGTGGATTCTATTTGCCCAGCAATTGTGAATAATAAATAAACTAAGTCACAATTTGTTGGTAGAACATTTATGGTCAAAAAAAGAAGACTGAGATTTGCCAAAACTATTATTCTCATAGTTTAAATCCACAGATAGTTTAGTTGCTATTTCCTAGCTTTTCTGTGATGCTTTAGGCCAGTAATTCCTAAACTGTGGTTTATGGACCAGTGGTGGTCCATAAAACAATGATAAATGGGTCTGTAGCCGGTTTCTCTAACTACATCACCTTTGTTGTCTTTCCAATGAAAACTTGGATGAGAAGGGTGGGGCAGAGAGAAGTTCTGAGAGTTGACAGTGACAAAAATTTTGGCACCTATTACACTGGAAAATATGATGAAACCATGATAAATTTGCTTCAAAGGCTACATGTGCTGCAAACAGCATAAGGATTCAAGCGTATTCTGGGCTGAGCCCTTTCCCAACCTCCACAGGTCCTGCCGGTGCATTCTCTCAGTTAGTGTCACTCTGGAAAGTCTCAACTGCAGAAACCACACATTCTGGAGAAATTGGGTCCAGTTTCTCTGGCACCAGCTCGTGCCCACCACTGGAGAAAGAACTGGCTGACAGTTAATGTAGAAGGCTAATTGTTCAAAACTTTATGAGGTGGGAGAGGGACAAAGAGAAAGAATCCTATTTTGGCAAGTAATCTGTAGCAGATACAGCCCACAGACAGACAGTTTATGTCCTGAGGCTTAGTCTGATTAGTGCAATCATTATCTCTGCCTAACACGGCTAAAGATGTGAATGGTCATAACATGATCCAAGCCTTTCATTAGTACCCAGCACTAGTTATTCTCACTCTGTGACATTCTGGGGCTGTGAGATTTGCCAGGTCAGTTTCATGTGGTTCAGAAATCTTTCCATTTCTTGCTTTTAAAATTTCCTGCCTTGTAGTGTCAAGAACTGTCTTCATGTCTGGTATTAAAAGGGAGGATCAGTCTGCCGGGAAGCAAATGTTTTCAAAATGTGAACCACTAACATTTAGAGGAGTGCAACTGTTGATTCTCAGTGTTGCTGAAGATATAAAGTGTCTTCCTTGTGTTATTTGATAATAAAGCAATATTTGATAATAAAGCAAGATGCCCCTGGGCTCTAACAAAGCTTTTTCCATCAAGCTGTAGAACTCTTGTTACTTGTTTCTTAGGTACTACACATTTAAGTTTAAAAGACTGATGCTTTGTTCATAGAACCAAGACAGTAAGCTTCAAAGGTGACATATTGTCTTCTTTGAGGCTGTTTTTTATCTTACAGCTTCTTTTAATCTAAAGGAAAAAAAAAGAGTAGCATGAAAATGATTATATGTGTATCTATCATCATAGACCAGGTCTCCCTTGTGTAAAGAGCAGTAAAATGACAAAACAGAACAGTGTCTCCTTCTTAAAATGTGTGGTTTAAATTTTGAAATAATAATGAATAAAAATAATTCCTGAATAAGATGTAAATTTAAAGTTCAGTAGCTACTGCAGAAAAAATTCCATGTTGAATTCCTTTTTCTGAGTACAAATAGATCATTTATATAGATTTGATTCTTACTATATTATCAGATGGTTGTGAAAAAGTCCAAAGTATTTTCCTTTTCTCTGGGTTGCTGCTCACATTAGTAGATCGCAAATAGATCACAAAGGTTTTCTCCTTCTCCACTTGTTCAATGAAATAATTCTTCCAGTCATCTCCTTTTACATATTTTTTTTCAGTTGCCTAGTGGAATGACAGCTGTTACAAATGCTCTGGCTTCACTTACAAAACATCTTAGATATTTCCATTTTCTTTGTAGAATAACTTTATAAATAAAGGGTTGCTGAACTCAGGCTGATCTAAGAATTTGATTTAAATTCATTCCATTTAATCCCTAGTACTTTTGTAGGACATTTATTTTCAAAGGCATTTAGACATCTGTTGGTACTTTTGGTAATTTCCAGATGTTAGATCCATATAAAAAGGTAGAAAATACATAGTTTTAAAAAGCTAGAAATTACATAGTTTTGTAATTGGATTATAGATTTGGGATAACCAAATTTTGTTTAATATATGGATGAAGTTGCTGCCTTGTCAAATTTGACTTTAATCTTTTAGAGGTATTTTGTGACTTGAGTGTTATTACTAGTGTTTGTAACTCTCATTGCTTTTTCTCTCTCTGCTGCATTCTCTCTTTCCCTCACTAAAGAGCCCAGTGTTGTCTCCAAGAATCATTTGAAATGGCTGCATCTACAAAACCCTCAACATATTTTCGAAAGGGTATTTGTCAAAAATTATGAAAAGATCCCTGGTCTTCTACGCAGTCACAAGAGCTAGTATGTATTCCTCACATTAATTGGTTTAAGGAAAGCTGAAGAAAAGAAGGCAATTGCTAAAAATCATGAGGACTTGCTTCATTGTACAGAAATGTAGGGCATTACAGGGAATCAATGAGACAATATTGGTCAGTAATTTAGACTATGGTCTTGGTAAACCAACAGGCTTGTAGCTTTTGTAGGGATTCTTACAAGCATCCTCAGATGACCCAACTGCAAACTGCTATTTGGTCATTCAGGCTAATGATTCAAAGAAACAGTACTCAGCTACATCATTTCTTATGCACCATTGGATATGGAAACACATATATTTTAATCCCGTTAGCTGATTAAATTGTCTAGCCTTGAAGCAAACTTACATGGTTTCTAATCATGTCAGGTATATGAAAATGTTTGGTGATCCTAGGCAGTCTGAAAAGAATTCTTGTAAGGGATGAGGCATTATATCTTCAGAAAAACATTTTACAAAGCACTAAGACAGTAAGAAGATTGGCAGTGCCTTTCCAAGACTCTGTCCACTTATTTATTTATCCACCTCTGAGTTGGGAAGCTGGAAAGGGCTGAAGTAATAAAAATAATGCTCTCACGATATGATGAACAGATCTTTGACTACTGTATGTAATGTTGCTATGAATATTAAAATAATTTGTGAATCTGAAACTGTATATTGCAGATTAGACAGTAAAGTGGAATTAGGTGAGTATGCAGAATACAAAACTTCAGACAACTTCAGGGTTACGGGCCATGTTGGTTCAAATTTCAGTTTGAAATGCTCTTAAGCCTGCTGGAAAAGCTGGCCAAATTAAAAGAAAATATAAAATAGTGCACTGAATTTGTGAATTTCAAGTTTTCCTCCATTTTTCCATAGTTTGTGATATTGTCATTTGCACATAAACAATAGAGCAGCCTCAGAATGAGAAGCTTATTCTGTGTTTCTGCCTTTGCCTGCCTGAATATTTCTTTGATTTTCATCTGGATTTTGATAACAGTACCTTTGAAAGTTCATACCATTTGTGGGTGAGAAGAGAGCCATTCTTTGTGCTTTGCTTGGTAATTCTTTAAATGAAAAACACTACTTCACTTGAAGGTCTCAGCTTTGAAAAATAGATCTCTGGAGAATTTGCCTACTGCTTGAGAAAGCAAAATGCAAAGCTTGAAATTTCTCTTCCTATTCTGATGTTAAGCAAAATTAACTAATTGGAGTTGCGTGGTAGTGTCTGATTTACTTGTAGGGGTAAGAGTCAGGAGTGTAATGGAAGGGATAGCTGCTTCTGCTCTTCCTAGTCATTGCATCAGTGACGTGTAGGGGCAGTAGTTTTGCTTTCATGAATATAAAAAAAGCAGAGCAAGCATGAGATAAACATTACCTTTTTCGATCATCCCAGTTTCCAGTCATCAGGAGTTTCAGGACGTCTTGAGTGAAAGATTGTACTCAGACTGACATGTTTATTGCCTGATATATGATCTGACTTCCAGTAATAGGGACATTGTTTTTCAGACTCAGTAGTGCTCCTGACCTCCACACGTGTTTCACTACTGAATTATATACTATGTAATACTTGTATGTACTAGGTATGTCCTTAGACATAGTCCTCAAAAGTCTTTTAATTTAATAGTGAGGGCTCTATTTTTTATGTTATAAAAGAATATGAATCCTCTGTTTGACTTCTCCACATTATTTGTAATTATACAGACTTCTAACATGTCTCTCCTCAGTCATAACTTTTCCAACCTGAAGAGTCTTAATCTATCTATTCTCTTCTGTGGAAGTGAGACACCTCTCCGTGTCTTTGTCAACTTCTCTGTGCCTGGCGTTGGTGTACTCTCCTCTAATCCCTTAGTAGGTCATCCACCACTGGTGTATCTCAAAGCTCTAAGCCTGGATCCTAGAATCCTCAAAAAGAGCCCAGGAAGTGTAGTGAAGGACTTAACATTTTTTTACTTAACTAGGAAGTGGATTAGTATCAGAGATCCAGATCCTCAGTAGTATTAAAATGGGCACTCTTATTAAAATATCTTATCATGACCTTTGTGGGAATGTAGTGTGACTCTCTTGGGAGATCTGGGTTGTTGTACTAAAAAAGACTCCACAGCTAATATTACGTCTTACGTATTAAGTTTGAAAGACATAGGATAGAAAACAAATTTAGCTATGTGTATATTTGCTGAAATTTTTGTGTTGCTAACCACTTACTTCTGCTTCATATTCATGGATTTTCTTTCTTATCCTAAAAAAATCTCTCTTGTTTAAACACATATGTTGTTTCAAATATATTGAACCACTTGGCTTTCATCACTTTCAGAAGATATTATTTTCCTCCTTCTCTTTTATTGCCTGAATTCAGTCCTTGTTAATATTAAAACAAATATCTTGGCACCAAATGCAGTCTCCTGGATCCCTGTTTTTTGTTAGCCACCGTTTGAAAAACTTGTTAGCTTAGTGTTGGGCACTCATTAAACTTTCAACTTACACAGGCTTCCTCCCAGCTCTGACAGATTGTCTGTGCTCCAGTGTGTGTATGCATGAGCATATGTTTGTGTGCATGTGTTTGAGTGTGTGACTTACTGACCTGTATGCAAGGCCAATAAAACTGTGAAAGAAATGCATACCCCCCTTCACCCTCCAAATCCAGGGTGTAATTCCTTGCTTCCATCTGTGGTGTACAGAATCCAGCAGTGATCCTATACAGGGCTCCATTCTGCTCTCAAACAATGGACTGCTGTTCAGTCCATATTATCATGTATTACCTTAGCTGTGGAAACTCCTCATTACTAAGTTAATAAAATATTTTTCTTCCTTACCCCAAAATCTTTCACAACATGCATCACAAAAAGATGCATGTCTTTGCATTCAGAATGATCTCTGCTTATGTATGCAGGTGGTCACATGTTCTTTGTTTTATTTTGTTTTGGGTTTTTTGTGGTTTTTTTTTAGCAGGGCTATGGGCAGCACTGAAGATGAGGGGGATTCTGTTTTTCCAAAGGTCAAGCTTGGATATGCCAATGATTGCCTGGCTTGCATATGTGGAAAAGCACCGTCAAACAGCACAGCGGCTCTTTATTTTTTAATCGCTACGTGACATTTTAATGTTTTACTTTAATTACATATCGCTTCTAACACTTGTGTGCTGTTCTGGAAAAAAAAAAAAAAAAAAGGTGTCCTTAGAGAGGAATAAAACAAGCAGAGAGACTTCTGTACAATGCATCAGAACAAACGGGGGAGCTTAAAATGCTTTCCTCCACCTCTGTCCTCCATGATCCTGTAACTGAACAGATTGCATTTTAGCAAAAGAAAAGCATCGGAAAACTGAAATATGTATGTACAGGTCCTCCATTTCAGAGTAAATCAGCAGTGATGTCAGTGCTGCCACACTGATTGGCGCAGCTGGGAATGTTACCCATTACTTTGGTACTTGTGTACACCTGCTGAGGAGACAGACTGAGACATCTAGAATATTAGTTCAGGCTTAGAGCACTGTTCTGATTCTGCTGTATCTGTTAAGAATTAGTCCCATGAAATTAAGGGAGCTTGTAACAATATAAGGGAGGGTTAAATCAGACCCCTTCAATGTCTACTAACTTGGCTTCTGAATTTGTTCCCCTTGCTATTCATCTCTCAATAGCTACTTGTACTGCAAAGTATCAATATTTACATTGGAATACGCTGCCTTTAAGCCCAATGGTTGATTATTTTTTGTGGTTTGTGCTTGAGCTGACATTCAAGGTAATGAGGGTTTTTCCCTCCCTCTTGCTTACTCACTCCCTACTCATGGTGAGGAGGTTCAGATGGTTTCAGCTGAAAAAAAAAACCCAACAAAACCAAAACCCCAACCAGCTTTTGATGAATAAGTTTAAGAAGATTTTGGCGATAGTTTATGAAATGCACAGTACTTGTTCTGTCCTTTCCAGGGTAAATCTGTCTTCAAAATAATCCTAGTTCTGACCTTCTAGAGAATATTCCACACCAGTGGCAGGAAGGTATCAGACCAACAATCTCTGCCCAGACTGGCCAGAGCACTAGTAGGGATGTCCTTTGACTGAGGGTCACGACCACAGCATATGGCAGGTTAGGCCCAGATCCACAGCGGGAAGTCAAGGCCTCTGGATCTGAATGACTGTAGGCCCTAAGCAGCAATCCTTGATCATTTGTAAAGTCTAGCTCAGGGCAGGGAATCGAATACAGTTGCCATCCCGCTATTTAAAGTCAGGGAATACTTTGATCTCTATAGTTCCTCCAGCCCTCTTTTTCAGTCCTCTGCAACTACACCCAGGAAGAAGAGAGCGAGTTCTGGAAGCACTGGGGATTTTTCTTGTCTCCTGAGTTCATAGAATCATAGAATCATAGAATCGATTGGGTTGGAAAAGACCTCAGAGATCACCAAGTCCAACCCTTGGTCCAACTCCGATCTGTTTACTAGGTCATGGTACTAAGTGCCATATCCAATCTCAGTTTAAAAACCTCCAGGGACAGTGAATCCACCACCTCCCTGGGCAGGCCATTCCAATGCCTGACCACTCTCTCTGTAAAAAATTTCTTTCTAATATCCAGCCTAAATTTCCCCTGGCAGAGCTTAAGCCCGCACCCCCTTGTCCTATTGCTGACTGCCTGGGAGAAGAGACCAATCCCCACCTGGCTATAACTTCCCTTCAGGTAGTTCTAGAGAGTGATGAGGTCACCTCTAAGCCTCCTCTTCTCCAGCCTAACCAACTCCAGCTCCCTCAGCCTCTCCCCATAGGGCTTGTGTTCCAGTCGCTTCACCAGTCTTATTGCTCTTCTCTGGACCTGCTCAACCACTTCAATGTCTTTCCTGAACTGAGGGGCCCAGAACTGAACACAATACTCCAGGTGTGGCCTCACCAATGCAGAGTACAGGGGAAGGATCACTTCCCT
>VYXB01007518.1:272297-429928 GCA_013397135.1 Pachyramphus minor
GGCTGCCAGCTGGATGCAGCCCCGTTCACCAGCTCTCTCTGGGCCCGGCCCTTCAGCCAGTTCCTAACCCAGCACAGAGTGCCCCTGTCCAAGCCCTGGGCTGCCAGCTTTTCCAGGAGTATATTATGGGAGGCAGTGTCAAAGGCTTTGCTGAAGTTCTCGCCTTGCTTCACCTCAGGGACCCCACTTCCCAGCATGTCCTGAGATGCTGGCCCCCTCTCAGACAGGGTCGGGGGTTATGGTGGTCCTAAAAATCTTTCCCATTTAATTGAAACTATCACTTGAGGAGTTCCAAGTAGCACCTACATGTTATGACCAGTTACAGGCAGCTGCTTTTCCCTGCGTCTTTTTCTGGGTCTACCACCAAGATGTGGTCCTTCCTGACCCCTATAAGGTGTAAAAATCTGTTGATTCAGACTAACTGAACTTGTTCACATGACATGGTTTACATGCCACTGCCTAGCATTGATATTTTTTAAAATCAGCCTGGTACTTGCCAGAATTACTCCAGATGTGTGTGCTGGTTTGCCAGTTTATTGGAACTGTGTACATAAATTCTGAGGTCACCTAAATTAATCACTGTGTCAAAGGATGACACAGACCGATAACAAGACTATATTTTAAATGTTATTTCATAATCTTGACTAAGCAGTCATTCCAGGGAAACATTAATGAGTCAGGATGAGGCCAAATCTTACATGAATGAAATTCTCTCTCCATGTGCTGGCATGGCTGCATATTTAGCTACCACAATTTTTAAGGGACAGACATCCAGATGGCTCAAATCTTCTTACATCCCCTAGTAAAAATGATGGATGTGCACCCTATTTAAAGTAAAGGATGCCCTGCTATTTTTCTGAGGCACTGTTTTTGTATTTATAGCTTTTTTGTTTAACTAATATAAAACAAAGCTTATACAGGCTGATCTTGCACAGCTCTCTGGATGCATCTTATTTCTGTGGAATTGAATAGCTTCATTATATTTTTCATGTTTGTCAAGGTGTCTTTCTTTAGCTTCACAGTCATATGAAATTTCATCTCTAGTTATTTTAAATAACATCCTGCTTTTCTCGGTGGGAAGAAATGCATAGCACAGCTTGACACAATTGAACTCTGATAGCTCAAAGCTCAAAACCAAATTAATTAAGAATAGTTTTGCATTTAATCTCATTTTTTAAGACTCCCAGAATACAGTTTTAGGGCTACAAGTTCCTGACTCATGATTTTAGCATGTTTGATTTGACAACAATAAAGCTGACTCTGAAAATTAATTTTAGTTCTGGGAAATACTTGAGTCCTCAGAAATTATTGTCCCAAAATAACAGGAACCTTTCAGAGATTAGGAATAAAGCTGTTTATACAGAATATTTTAATTTGACTAAATCACCAAGTTCTGAGGAAAAATGTTTTGTTGGAGTACTTCTGGTCAGTTCTACTTTGCAATACTACTCTTGACTTGAAACCCACCACTTTCTTGCTGGAACATCAGTCACTTTTGGAAATACCTCTCCTTGTGCCTTCTTCACTAATCTTCCCACTGCTGCAAGATGCTGCTTCTCCTTCCTGTGGAGCTCACTATCGAGTGAAATAAAGAGGATGTTTGCCTCACCACTGAGATCCACACTGTTGCCACAGAAATTCAAGGAGGATATTGCCATGAATGTCAGTGATACCTGGCTGCAAATGACTAATTTTGTTTTCCACACTATCTATTTGCTGCATTTGTTGTACTAGCAGAAATTATTCCATTGCTTGTTGCCAGCAGGAAAGAATTTGTTTTTATAGATCTTTTCAAGCTAGACTGTTTTCCAAACAGGGTAGAGAGAGGAAAATGAAGTAAGAGGGGAGAAAAAAGGATGGGGCAGGGATTTCCTCTTTCCTGTTTTAGCTATGACACAGAACAAAGCACAATCCATCATCACTGCACCTCAGGTGCAAGTATTTGTTGTCAGGGAAGAACAATGAATGTAGGGTGTGGCACCTGTGACTTGACCTGACTTAATGGCAGCACCCTGAGTCAGGGGAATGGGGTACCCATATCAAATATGCTAGTCCTGCTGAAAGTTTGTTGGCATAACAAACAACTCATACAGGTTGCTTCAGAGAAACTAAGATGGAAGCTTTTGGAGGAGGTCTTTGAGGTGATGGTTTGTATGCAGCAGATTGGGATTCCTGTGTCTTGTTTTTAGTGGTGTTTAGGAGATGGCGGATTCTTTCTAACCCAAATGGAAAATGTTCTCAGAACTCTTAACATGGATTTTATCACCTTTTGTTCACATTGTGGCAAATGATTGTATGGTAATAAAAAAGTATAGAGAAATACCACAGACATCCCAGTCAAGGAAGTTTAGATCTTGGAGACTGTATTAGAAGTTTCTGTAGTTCTGTATTAGTATGGAAGCAAGTTAGATAACTCAGTAAGTTTTCCTATCTCCAGTTTCTATTTTTTGTTCCCAAAAATTTTGTAGCAGTGCTTGAAGGTGTTCCTCTTTGAGTCCAGGGCAAATCCTGTGTCATGCCCTTGGTTTTCAGAAAACCACTAAGAAAGAGAAACCATCCTGGTATTTCTCTGCTTTTCTTGTGACATACCTACAACTAATTTAAGATAGTAAATTGCTTTCAATACAAAAGTTGTAGCATCAGTTTGCAAAACAAAAGTCTGATTTTCTCTATATATTTCTCTTTGATGCCTCTCAACATTGGTTTACCATCCCCTGTCTTTCCTATTGGAAACTGAAGAGGTAAAAGCTAACTTAGTATGGGCTTTGCCCTGATTGCAGCCATTCTGTGGTTTTAGCTCATGGGATTTAGCTTGAAGCTCTTGGTTGCATCTTTTTTTCCCATTCATGCTGGTTCAATATCCTGTCCATTTAAAAATAAGGAAATAAATATTTTCTGGCAGCATTCAAGCCAGATTTTTTTTTTTTTTTTTGAGATTGAAGAGGGGATTTTTAGTGGAATTTTGGGAATAATTTCTGTTGTCCACCAGAGTGGTTAGTAAGGACAAAAACATAACCAGAACATCAGAGTGCAGAAAAACCAGGCATTTTCAGTCTTGTGACTTCCAGCAGCATTCCCCTGACCACTTCCTCAGCTTGTTCCTTTTCTTCATATGCTGTTGTATTAGCTGGCCTGGCAGGACCACCTTCTGCAAGACCACATGCTGTTGATGGTGACAGTTCACAAAAGGAGAGTGTAAGATACTGCTTCTTTGACTAGAACAACTTGTTCCCCTCTTGTAGCCAGAAAGTAGGTACAGAGGGCTTCAATCTCCTTCTTTTGAAAGATGACAATCTCCAGGTATGCACAGGTAAAGTTGTCACCAAGCTCTGTCTATTACAGGAACTGTCCTTGCCCTGGAATAGGGGATGCAGGGATAGGATATATCCCCTTGCCTCTATTGTTTTCCTCTTGCTCTTGCCTTCTTCCTCTTTCAAGACCTTTTCAGCTGTGGGTATTTTCAGGTGTACCTGCAGTGTAAGTCTTCACCTTTCAATAGTAACTTCTATTGCTAGCAGTCAGTTGAAAATGGCAAGTTTATTTTGTGTGAGAACCTGAAGGTGCAAAAAATGCTTCTATTTAACTTTCAAATAGCATTTATATTCTCTAAAAAAACCCCAAACAACTAAGTAAAAATGTGTTAGAGGGAAATGATTTATCTTTTTCCTCTGTTTCAACGGAGAAATGTGATAAAATCAGAAAATATTAAATGAAGAATCATGACCAACCACAACTAAAGTTCCACAGAAAACATACACATTTAATTGAAGTAATGTTCCTTCAGTAAAAACATTGAAGCCAAATGTCTTGGCTAGTCTTTATAGCACATTCCCCTTTTGGGCAGTCATTGAACTAAGGGCATCATGATTGCAGGCTGTGGGGAGGGTGGGCGTCAGCACAGTGCCTCAACCTGCAAAACTATTTTTCAAACAGTATTTAATTATTAGAAGCAGCTCTTGTGAGATCATTTTATGAAACCAAATGTCCTGTATGACCTTCTCAGAGTATAGCACTTTGGTAATTGCATATTGTTTTGTTTTATTTTATTAAGGAAATTGTTATTTGTAGTTCACAAATATGTTATTATCTTGACCTTTTCATCTGCCACTCACACTCCCTTGAGTGGTCTACATTATACATTGCATTTATTCACTGAGGCTGTTCAGCTTCTCTGAATATAATTTAGCTGGTACTCTGAAGCACTTTGATACAAGCTAAACCAGCAGTTTTACTTTGAAATATTGAATGTAGAAGTTGTCTTTAGCTGAAAACTTGCTGAGTAGAAGCAGCAGGAATGAAGGATGCACCTTGTTTTGTAGGTGAAATGCTGTCTTGATTACTTGTAACTTGTGGGTTGGGTTACATGACACCTCCTAACCTCTATTGCATAACAAAGTGATATAATTTCCATACCTCTATCATTTGAGGTTAAAACTGAGGTAAAATATTTCATTTTTAGAGATTAGTCCAATCCATTTAGAGTCTAAATTTCTGTATTTATAAGTTAATCACCAAATTATCAGCATGACATCTGTGAGGATATCCTCTCATCTCCCTTAAAGTTGCAGTGGGAAGTCAACAAGTTTTGGAAATGTCTTGGCTGACTTTCTTACAGAAGAACATATAGAGAAGTTTTCCAGCCATTATTACTTTTCTTTTTCAATGTCCAAAAAGTACTAGATCTTTCTGGAGTGCTGTTCATAACGGCATAAGTATGTTCTTCTGGACACCTCTGGCAAGTATCACATTTTGTCTCTTCCTTTTCATGTTCTTTTTAATGCCATTTTAAGAGGGCAGTGTGGGGAGAACCTCCTTCTTCTCTCCCAGGTATTCATGCTATTTTTGAATAGGGTTTATTATTATTATTGATTTTTGTGGGTATGATCCTATATTCTTCTGAATCAGCTGGATGACTGATTTTCCAGCTTCCACCAAGCTGTCCAATTTTAGGAAGAATTTTGAAAATGTCATTGTCTGAACCTGACCCTAGACCATGTTATTGGTCACAGGTGTCTTGATGAGGGGCACCAGCTGCTTGGTTTTCTCTACGTTATTGCTGACAGGTGACCATTGTTATCAGTACCATTTGTGCTGTAGTAGCAATCAAAGTGGTTCATCATGAACCAGTGTGCAGTGCTCTACAGAACAAAAGGATTTCAGCTCCAAGGGTTTAAACCTATGACTATGCCTGTCTGTAGTTAAGGGCGTGACTGTGACTTCCATGTACACAGGTAAGTCAGCTTTCATCTAGATAGTTTATTATCTGTGTAGCTCTTAATGCAGTAGCTGAAGAATAAGGAGGGGAAGTGACATCTCCAAGATTATTTAAAGCCCTAGAATATAGGAAAAAACCCCAAACCTTTGAGTTTCTATATACTAGGCTGCATACATACTGTTTGCTATTATACTAGGGTCCAGATGCTTCAGTGGTAAACACAGAAGCCCAACTGCGTTTGATTTATACTATAGCTTTTGATAGGGGTATTTCCCCTATGTTGCTACCTGATGAGTAGAAAAATCCCAATAGGTAGACACAATTAGCACTGGGGAAGTTTTTGATCTCCAATCAACAGGCTTCTGGTATAATGATTTCCTAATAATTGGCCCATGTCTGGAAGTGGCAAGACATACTCATATTCACCAGAGCCAAAGGGATTGATGGATGTTGTGGACCCTCTATCAGCCAATAATGTCCTCACTGCTTGATGTGTCAAAAGAAGACAAAGGCTTGGCTTTCCCTGGGGTTTCTCACGTGGCAAAGGGAATGCTTGGCAGTTTTACGTGGACTTAGTTATTCAGCAGTGGAAGCTGTGATCGTGAGCTGGCTTCATCTGGTTTCAATCACTCACTTCTCTCTCTCTGCTGAATGTTCCTATGTTCATGGAATATTTTTCCAACTGTGTTCCTTTGGCATTACCTTTCCAACCCACAGCAGAAGGATTGCAGGAATAAAAAAAGTGGCTTCATTGAGGTGCTGTTGGAATCAGTAAGTTGTTATCGACATTATAGGTAGCTTTTTCATCTGCCCTGGCAGCAAAGTTGTTCTACTTTTCTTGCAGGGAACTGCATCATAATCTTTCCCAGGTCTAGCCTCAGTGAAATTTAAAACAAGCTGATCAGTTTCTTTAGAATCCTTAACTAGCTAATATGATTCTGTCTTGCTGATGTGGACTTAAAGGGTGTTTGAACAAAGAGTAGTGTTCTTTCAAAATATCACATTATAACTTTGCTTTGGGGAAGGTTTTTTTTTAAAGCAAGTAACAGTTGTGATGGAAAATAACCTCTCCTTTATCCTACTTATAGTTCTGTCACCAAGAATTTAAGCAAGTCTGTTCTTCATCCCATCCAGATAAAGTCACAATCGGATTTCAGAATCACTGCATGTGTCAATAATCAAACAATATAGAGACCAGAAGGCTGGTTTAACTTTAGCAGTTTTGTGCTGGGGTTATTAAAATGCATGGTGATGTGTTTCTCGAACAGGAATATCAAAGCTCCCTCTTTTATGTGGAGGAACAAATGGCACATGTGAGAACACTCTAACCAAAAACTGCATTTTAAATAGAAACATTTCCAATATAAAGGCAGTTTAATCTGTATGTGTTTGCTGTGCGGTCCCTTACTGACTCCAGGAAATAAATGTGCTAAATGGGTAATTTTTAACATAGAAACAAAAGAGCAAGATGCTATCAGTGTCTTCTGGCAGATCCAAAATGAAACCCATGCTTCTTTCAAGAAAAATAAAAGAGGACTTGAGTATCCAAGTATGTGTGCATATGTTCCTTTGAGTGAGGGCTACTTCTATTCCTTTGAAGAAATGACATTCAAGAGCTGTTCCATGTGGACTGATCACTGGAGAGAACCAAGGATTTGCATCATATTAATGGGGTTCTGCCAGCAGGATGCAAGGAACTTTTAGTTGAATCTGCTTGTTTTCCAGGATGGACCACTTTATTGAGGAGGCTGACAGCCCAAGGGAACAACAGCAAAATAACTCCTGTGTCTCTCTCAGGGGTTTTAACAAAAGCTTTCTTGCTTTGGGTGGATTGTTTAGATGAGCTTTACAAATATCTGTCATTACTTATGACCACCATGATGCAGAACTTTGAATTTTTAAGGTGCAAGCACCTCAGACTACCTGTTAATTTTTGGTCATACTTGGCCGAAAGGAGCTACATGCACAAGTGATCAAAATTTTAGCAAATTTAAGTATTGCAAGCTAGATCAACAATGACATTAGTGTTTAAAGGAACTGCACACTGAAGAATTAAGAATCCCCAGGTAAGAGCACCCTCATAGGTGTCTATCTTTTCAAACCTTGTCATCAGGATTGCAAAGTATATAGCTAGAACAGTTTTGTGTTGAGAGGCAAAATCACAACTTTTGTTCCAGGACCTTAAATAGGAAGGTTCCTAATGCTAAGATAGAAGAAGGCAAAAAATACAGTAGAATAATACATTGGGAATAAAATTAATAGTTGGAAAGTTATTATGAGAGTTAAAAGTAGTATCAGCTGTGATTGCTGGCATGCAGCTGCACCCAACTAAGGTGGGCCTCTTCCTCACATCAAACAACTGTTCCCTCTCTCGGAGAACAGGACCATGTGGAGATCAGTGTCAGGTACAATAAAGCAGAACAGAAAGGGCTTTCTTTAAAACACAGGTGGCAAAAGCATCATTCAGAGCTTGCCATGCACAAGCCAAGAGACTATTTTGTTCTAGGGAACAGATATTTCAGCTTACCAAGGCTGTGTTGAAAATGCATGTACAGATGTTTGCAGCAACTGGACTATGTCCTTGCTACGCATTTAGTTTGCATGATTAGCATCCCTACTACGTCTCTATCACTGAGCAACAGCTATTTTGCAAGGCGTACCTACAAAATTGTTTCTCTTTTCCATCCTTACTGTTTTGCTTCCACACTTCCTGGTGTGCTAGCAAATTTCTGGAGAATGTCTTACAATTTTTGTGTATGAGTAAGCAGAATATGTATATGATTCTTTCTGCTTGAGGCCTTCAGGGAGTTTTGTGTGAGCAGGCTACAACTGAGAGTAAACATGCTGTTTGATCCCTAGCCTATAACCCAGGGGAGCCATCTATCCAATTAGAAAATGTCATCAACATAAAAGAGAAGGTTTTGAAGTGGTTTATAGCTAAAGTTTAAGAATCAGGGATTATATTAAAGTGAAGAAATGAGAAATACTGTGGATTTATATGATATATACAATTTTGATTGTCTCCTGCATAGTACCAAAGTTGCGTCTACAGTACATTTCAGTCAGCCGGACTGTGGCAGAGATCAGAGCTCAACAGTCTCACCAGTCCACAGCATCTACATGTGGAGTGCCTAATAGCTCTGTGGATTTGCCAGTGTTCCAGTGGGGGGCCAGACTGTGTGCAGATATTGTTCTTTTGTGAAAGACAGTTTTAAGACCTTGAGGAAGAATAAGACACACTGTCTGCTCACATGGTCTGAACAAAAAGGACAGATCTAGAACAGGCTTACCATGCCTCCTCCCCACCCCACTGCACATGGGAGCATAATGAGGCAGTGTAAACCCCAGTTCTCTCTGACAGGAAACTTTTGTTCTCACTGAGGATGTAAGAAAAGTTTGGGCTTGACTAAAGCCCGTGTCCTCCTGTAACAATCTTAACAATGTTCTGGGTGTTATCCTGTATCCACAAAGGGTATGGAGTGAGAAGGTCCAATCTTTTTCTTGCCTGTGCCTTGACTTGTTTGAAAGGGTTCGCTTTATGTTGGAAAGAATAGTATGTCTTCATGATCCTTTCTTTCTTTTTGTCGGTCTGGAAAGATTTCATACAAAATGTTCCTTACGTGACGTAGAGAAAGGTGGACTTCTTGAGGAGAAGTATGGGGCTTCCTACTCCAAATACTCTGCCAAATTGATTTCTGTGCTACTTAGACCAATAAAGTCAGCCACTTTGATCCTGTATATGTGCAGTTTTCCCATTGCAACAGCATTTTAAAGCTGTCTAGGAATCCTGGGTCTAAACAAAAAAACCCATTTAGTTTGGGTGGGAGTTTATCTCACATACTGCTTGCTAACCAAATATAAGAAGGTTTTTGGCCATTTGAGTATAATGTTGATAGCAGTTAGGTGTTATTTTCTCAGAGTATAAATCTGTCAATGTTCGAATGTATCATTCCTTATTTTTACCTGAGTTCATAAATATCAGATTGAGATCATATTCACTAGGGGCTTTTTAGGTAACAAGGGAATCAAAACCTTGTAAAATGCATCTAAGATTGCAGGGCTAATTTTTAACCTGCTGTAGAATAAAGCAGTATAAAATCAATTTGGCTAAAACCTGCTTAAGTGGGTAATTAAGGTCACAATCAACCAAAATGGTTTCTGAAACCAATGCAGTAATATACCATTACATTTCTCTTCCAGCACAATACAAAAAGACAGGCCCCAGCTAAAGCTTTCATCTGGCTATCAATCATCATTACACTGTAAACTGCCAGGGTGAGAGAGGGCAAAGCTTTGAATTCAGAGCTGATGGAAGTTCTATGACCTGAGGGCTTTCTTAAGTTAAAGGCTAATTAACCATAAAAGAGTCAAAGGTCTGCAAGTCTAACACTTTAAACGATGTGCCTGCCTCTTTGGGTTCTATTGTATCAGCAAACATTAATTCTGTTAAGTGTTAACACATCTAAGGCAATCATTGCCTTCTCCCACCCCTCCTTCTACCTCCTTAATTTTATATTTTGGGATTTTCTCCATCTGTGTGAAGTGCTGGAGCTTGGGAAATGTGCTTCTGTTGGAGAAAGTTCTGAGCAATGCAGGCTACATCTGGAAGAGGAATTCCTGAAATTCTTCTTTACTAATCAGCTTGGCCAAGCAAATCACATTAGCTTCAGAGAGTGTATTCAGTTATGGTAGTCCAGAATAAACAAGCTCACAGTCTAAACAAGTGTGTTTGAGGTTTCATAGACTGTGTGAGGCAGATGTAAAACCACACAAATCTATATAATAGATAGAATAGCAGTATAAAATGATAGCAGTAATGCATAGATAAAAACTGAAATTTAAAGGAAGCAATAGAATGATATGGACTGAGGAAAATAGCAGTGGTTAGACAGATCTTCATGCCAGAAAGTTTGAATGTTTTCTAAATAGTGTTTTTTCTTAAACAAAATCTTTAGTCAGAAGGGGATAAAACGGTTATCACATTGTACCTGCATTTGGTGCCCCATTCAAGGGGGATTGAACTCAGGGAGAATTTATCCATGAACTCCCAGGAAATGTTGAATCAGATGAAGTATGGTATCAAACAATATATCCAATGTGTATTTGCTGTTGTTATAATTATGTTGTCCAGGTACCCACACTTCCCTGCCCCTCACTTACATCAGAATAATTTGTGGAGCCACTCTGTAGACCAGAACTAAAATAGGGTTAAAAGTTTTCATTTTCATCCAACACATTTCTGTGATGCATTTGGCAATGCTGGAGGGAGAGAAAAAGAGTTAGCAGGTGCAGGGGAGGGCAGGAACTTCTTAGGTCAGCTTTGGCACCAGAGAAAGCGTTTATCTAAGAATACCCTGAGTCTCTCATTGATTTGTCATTAGTGTTTAGCAAGTTCAAGTTCCTGAGGTTGCAGTTCCATTTTACAAATCCTTTCACAGCTGAGTGTAAGGGGTTTCTGTTCCTGTCCCTGCCAAGGCTGCCTACATCCGTCAGCTGCTTATTTTTGCCACCTGCTAGACATCACAGCCCTTTGGTCATACCAGTAAAATTGTGTAACTGTGATCTAAAGAATGATAAGAAGTAACTTGTTTAAAAAGAGCACAAAATGGAAAATCTACAATCTTTTCCCCCCAAAACAGGATAAAAGAACCTCATATCACTCCAGCTATGTTGGCTTTGCTATATTTTCCCTCGCTGAGACTAAGAGGGAAAAATACTTCATGAATGTTACTTAATACAGGATCTTCACAATATCCAAGTAGAAGGTCCCTTACTCTCATATGCTTTGCCCGCAGGTATTTCACCTTCTAAACCCAGTTTTGAAATTCTTACAGTGAATTAAGGATTATTCTAAACAGCTACCTTTAGATAAGGGGGAATATATTATAGGTTAAGAAGATAATTTTGCCCACAATACTGACTTTTTTTTTAAAATTGCAGGTTATAGTAAGTACATCCATTAATTATCAGTAAAGTTCAGCAGTATGCAATCTGAGTACTACAGCAGAATTCATATGACATTTCTAATGTGATCGTAGTGATGAAGACACAATAGTACAAAAGGCATAGTTTGCAAGGAGAAGTAATATCTTTTATTAGTTTCAGACAGTTGAAAAAAAAGTTCAGCATTCTATTTTCATTATCAAGTCTCTGTATGACAGCCATTATGCAACACTATCACACAACAGTCTCACAACATAAGTGTAAAGGGTGAGGTCCTGTTGGAAAGATCCTTCCTGTGCTAGGAAAAAAACGTTGATGTGTTAGAGGCCAGAGCTTTACAAGCTTTGAGCTGCTACAGGTAACGTTTTTGGAGAAGAACTAAAATTACATCCTGACCATTTGGTGTCAATTAAAGATGTCATAATGTCATTTTCAGGAATGTTAATTCTGGGTTTTTGCTTTCAGTTCTGTGGTGGCTTACCACACTGTAGCTTTGCTCGAAAGAATCATTCTTTTTTTCCATTTCCAAAAGTCAACCTATTATATCTTTCTGATGGGATTGTTGATCTATTTGATATGAGGAGTGTTCTCATACAGCATACTTGGCTTTCTCCAAAGCTTTTGACTTAGTAGTGATAGGCTCTGGCTGTATTCCAGGCAGGTGTATTTTTGATGCTCCCCATCACCTGGCCCAATCCAGTCCTAATCCTTTGATAATCAAATCAGAGCACCTAGTGGAGTGCATGGAATTTCCCTCCCTGTTCATTTATCTTTCCTTCCACAAGACACAGATGGAGACCAGGGCTGAAGGGTCCTTTTGCACAGATCGGTATTGTTTGAATTAAAAGGCTGTATTAAAAGTTGTATCACCAACACATCTAATTAATTTGTTAAGATACCATGTAATATTGTCTTTAACAAACTAAATAATGAATTAGAAAAAACTACAACAAAACTGTTGGAATAACAGTTTTGTAATAAAGATTAATGAAATAGTAAACAATGAAGAAGGCAAGATTCTATCATGGAGAGACTGGAATCATCTGGGCTTGTTGACTTCCAACAAATGGAGTTTTAAGACTGCTGACTAAGAAGTCTCACATGCTGTGAGACCCTGTCTTGGGAATGTAGAGGAGTGAGATGTTGTTATAAATAACCATCCCAGCAAGTGCTCTTAGTGCACTGCGGAACATAAGAGGGACAATGTGATCTTGTAAGTGAGTAGAAAGTCCATGAAATGGAAATATCAAATAGACAAGAACAAGTCATTTTTCGTTTGTACACGAAATTGATGAGATCAGTGCCCCTGTTTCCAAGAAGAGTATGTAAGAAAGATATTATTTTGAGTCAATCTTAGGTGTGAGATTCGAGGTTGCAATGCTCAGACATGTAAGGAAAGATGCCATTTCCTCTGCCTGTTTGTCAGAGATGCTCTAAGTAATATGAAATGTCAGATTAGATGATCCAATGGCTTCTTAAGGACTGAGGTTCAGTGAAACCTGTGAAACAACTGCTGCTTCCCCTCCACTTCACCATTTATATATGTAAGATTAGACTAGCTGCATTCTAACTCCAGCAGTTGGCTCTGCAATACTGACTTCAGAACCACACTGGTGTCAACCTGGAGTAATCCAGTTGCAGTTGGTACTGAATTTTTGGGATACCTCAGGATAAAAGACGCTATACAAATGTAGGTCACTTTTATTAAATGCCTTGCAAATCATTTATAATGCCTTTAAATATCAGAACAACCATACCACATCAATAATCCCCACACATGTGTTTACTTTATTTTAGAGTTTGCCATAGTTCACTATAAATGGCTTAGATATGTTCAGTAATTCAGTTATAATGAAATGTGCAAGCCTTCAAACGTATGTGTTACCACTGGCCTCTGATGTAAATGCTTTGCCAATTATAGGTACATTAGTGATGACTGTAGCAGGCTTATAAATACTCTTTGTAATTCTTTGGCCTCTATTCTGCCATCCCTTACCTAAGTTTTATAGTGGTGTGTAATTCTAGATTCAGAGATTTAAGGCCAGGAGGGACCATTAAGTCATCTATCCTGCCTATTGATGTAACAGGACAGAGAACCTCATTTGGTTCCTTAAACAATAAGTCCAAGAACCTTTTTGTTTGACTAAAGCATATCTTTCAGTCTGCATATCTGTAAGTTTTCAGGTGAAGACTTTGAGACATGAAAAATTAATCAGTGGTCTCAGAGGTTTATTCCATTGTTAACCATCCTCACAGTGTGTCTTGGCTTCTTCCCCTACTGTATCCTACATCCAGTAGGGAGAGGTTCACCCTAGTTCTGAGCCTCAGCTGAGATCTTTTCATATTCTAACCTACATGAAGTTTTTGGGGAAAAAGAAGCCTGAATTAATTCTTGCTAACATTTTTTCAACAGACCTCCAGATGTTCTTTCTGTTTTCTTTCCCATAATGGATAAATTCTTTGCAGAGAAGCTGTGTGAGAGCCATATGCCATTTCAAATTCATTTTCAGCCTTTGAGTACGTTACTGAAAGAACTCCTCTCAGAATTTTAAGACTTATAAATCCAGAAAAGATGCCAGATTTTCAAGGGTGAGGCAACTCTGTAGGTATATATGTAAAATCAATACAGATTTCAAGAGTCTGGGTGTGCATAAAGGTTGATAAATAGGAGCTGAAGAGCTTGAAAAATCTTCTCACTTTGTGTGGATGCCTCTTTTGGGAAATACAGCTCTGTTCTAATTCATGTGATGCTTGGCAACTATTTGTACTGACTCACTGGAAAGGAGTAAATGTTCCCCCTTTTCACCCACCACCATAGTTTCTCACAATTTTCATGTACATTTCTTTGGATGCCTTACCTGAGTGCTGGCACAAGTCTCTTTACTCTCATGGGGTCTATTCATCACTGTCAGAAAGTCTACAGTTTTCTATCAGGGTGGTTTTATTATCTGCCAAATTCACAGATGCTCTTATTATATGGGGGTGGAGGAGGAAGAAGATGGGGAGTCTGGATGTAAATGTGGTTTCACGTTTTGGGGAATCTTATTTTACTCAGATTGATTTTGCAGTCTGTGAGGCTAAGTAAAAATGCAGCCTCTATGTTAAAGGCAGGCAGAGGAATGAGTGACAGGTAGAAGGCATTCAGCTGTTAGATGGTTCCTTGGAGCTTGCCTTGCCAGAGCAAGACATAATATCAGAAAATTGCAATCTGATAATTTAAGCAGAAACTGGTCATGACTGAGAAACCATAATAATTATTACGTTAATGAAAGCAAAAAGGCAGGAGAGGTATGTTTTCTCCTGACAGATAGGGATGTGCAGATCAGACCAGAATCTACAGCAAAACATTGAAATCTCTTTAGATTTCATTTTTAGATGTGGAGTTGAGACAATGTGTTCTTTTAATTGCTCTATTAGCACAAAATAAAAATGCACCTAAATTTTAGTGCTTTTATTATTACACTTAGGAAGGTTTACTCACTGAAGGTAAAGTGCTTTGAGAAGGAAAACATACTTCCTCACAGGGGCTGCTTCCCATATTTGGAGTATGACTGTTTAAACTGTAGCTCAGCAGAAATATTTTGATTCTGTGGGGCACCAGCAGCTCAGCAACAGTGCTGCCTTTCACATTCAGTTCTTAAGCGTAACAGATCATTTAGACCCTGGGTTGGCTAGGCTCACATAAACCAGGTTTACAAAGAGTTATAAAATCTTGGCTTTCCTCCTTCCTTCTCCCCCACATTCCAATTTTTCCCCTTATAATTTTACCACAAGGCAATGCAGTCAAGCTTTTCTTGGATCATATGCATCTAGATCAATAAATATCAGTTGCAGAATGGGAATCTACACACAGGCATGTGCTAGAAGGATGAAATAGTTATGTTAGTTTAAAGGAACTTCAAAGTTTGTTTTGTTTTATATTTTCAGGGCACAATGCCTATGTTATATAGGTACCAAGCTGAAGTTGGAGTGGAAGAAGAAAGTTCTTTCTGAAAAAGCAGCTCTAGTGGCATGTATGGTAAGGAAAATGATGTTATCTCTGGCTGGGTAAGGGTGCTACACATTATGGAATAATCTACTTTTCAGCTGAGATCACATAGGTCTATAAATAGATGCAAAGCATCTTATGGGAACAAGGTGTTTGGTTCAACAACAGACTGTCAAAAACATAAAGGCAATTTTTTTTCTGCCACTAGACTCTGAGTCAGCCTCTACCAGGCATCTTGTCTTCTCCTTCCCTCATATCCCTCTTGCAAGAGATAAATAACTTTATTACCTCTAAACTGAGATTCAGAGTGATATTCAACCATTTGCAGAACAAACTGAAAGGTTTATCAGAGACCCCACGGGACCCAAATGGAACACAATTTCTGCTGGCCCTGAGTCATTTTCATTTACCCACCTTATGTCACACACAGGAACTAGATTTAGGGGGTTTTAGATCAAGACCATGCTCCGTGTAGTGTATGGAGGAACTCAGCTAAAGTCATGATTCTGCCACTAAAATGAGCATCACTGTATTCCGGAACAGTATTCCTAATCAGAATTTCACTTTCGCTAAAAGGGATTTAGATCTCTGCATGGAATTCTTATGGAAGCCAGCATAGTTGGTTGTCCTTTTGGCTGCATAATGATAGAGGAATTGCCACAATGCGACGAAAGGCAGAGGGTACAGTCAAAGGCATTGCACCTTTCTAATTACAGTTAACTCCTATGAAGATAGTCTTTCTGATTATAACTAATGCAAAAGTTTGGACTGGAATGATATAGAAGTATGCTGAATCAGCAGTGACGATGGCAGCCTTTGAAACTTGCTAAATGAAGAAAGTCAAGCACAGGACTTAGCATGACCTGTTGTAAAGGCAATTTTTTCCTGTATGTGGGAAAGTGTTAATTTTATCATGTTTTGCTTTGTAAGAAACAAGGCACAAGATTTAGCAGACAACAAGATTTCAGCAGGAATCATGACAATGAGATTTCACTTAGACATCTCCTGCAGGCCTGCTGCATGATTCTAAGCAATCACTTTCCTTCTTTGTGCTGCCAGCCCTTAATTTAGTAGCTGAGGAATACTAATTCCCAGGGTGTTGTTTTTAATTTTTGTCAAAGTTAGAAGCGATCATTATATTTATCTTGCCCAACTTCCTGCATAAAGCAATCATAGAATTCCAGCTAGGAATTATCACTCTCTTATGAAGTATTGTGTAATCCCTGGCTAGCTGCAGCTGTATTCATGATGAAGTGAGCAGGCTGCACACTGATACAACTTCTTTTCATTCATATGGCAAGGAGTAACACACTATGTCTGCTTGGAGATAAAGGGGTGAGTAGGATTTTTTATCTTCCCTGGTATATCTCTCCCACAAAGTATAACACACAGAAGTAATTGTATAACTTTTCATACAGAAAAGCAGCATTATTTTTTATCAAGAGTAACTTTTTCATGAGAAGGCTCTTTACATTAATGAAAAAGCTTTAGGCACAGAAAAATATCAAAAAGTATTTTTTCCTTCTTTGTTGGCTTCACTGTGAGTAAAAGTACTTTTGCTTAAACTTAAGGTTAATAATACATACATAGTCATGTAATATTTATATTTATATGCAGACATTCATAGCTTTCTATGGGCGTAATCAAATTCATCTGTATCAGAGTTCCAGATCAAGTCGTTCAGAGAGAGTGTCTCTTGATCTGTCTCACACATACACATTTTCAAAACCTTTTTGCACTGCACTGTAAAACTCAGTAAAACATACCTCATTATAGTGAAGCCCAGATTAGCTCTTTAGAGCCCTGATGATTTTCATGAGGCCTTCCATGTACAGATACCAGAGTATGTGTATGTAAATTAATGCTTAGATGTGCAACTGGAAGAGATGCTTTCAATTAAGAAAGTCACATTGATAGTGACCCTTAGTATATTAATATCTGTTTCCCCACATTTTGTAGCACAGTACCTTGATGAAGCAGAATTCAGGAATCATGTGCTGCAGCAGCAGAGCACATCTGGTTTTCAGCTCCATAGGCATATGCCAATATGTTGTTAATAGACAAGTCAATAGCTAGGTTTTGCTAAAGCTCATGTGGGAATACCTTGCTTTTTGATTGAGCTAAAAGATGCCTTTAGTTTGAACGGAATATAACTTACATTTCATTGTCTATTAGCAAAGGATTTTTAGTGTTTTTATTCTTCTGACATCATGTGAAAACACAATAGCTTGAATAAAGGATGTCAGAAGGGCTTAAATTAATTTCAAAACCAGATTAGCATCCGTATCCTTCTTTCCTCTTTATATTCTGGTTATGCAATAGACCAGGAAGACAGACCTTATTAGTATTTTCAAATTGTGTGCGGAGTCCTCATCATGCATAGGCCCAGTGCAAACCCTCTTGAAGCTCATTTCTATGGTCCCCACTGCAGAGGATGTAGCAACAGTGAGGAGACTCAGCCTCAACACAGGGAGTCTGAATAACAGAAATGTGCTGGAGACCAGCAAATGCATATCATAGCAGCTAGTAGGATGGTGTGTCTTGAGTTTGGTCCAAATATAGGTTGTTAGGTTGCAGTTGCACCCTGTTAGAAGCATTGAATTTGCTTATAAATCAAGGACCTCAGAGCTTTCTCTAAATGTTAGTTAAGTGTTGTACCTTATGCCATACTTACTTGTAATGTAAGTATTAATAGATATATTTTACAAATGGGCAGATTTGTGTTCCCTGAAACTACTTCGCAAATCTAGAACCAAGCACCATCAGAGCTGAGGAGGGACCTTGTGACAATGTGTGGCAGGTATTGGCTCTTTCACATCTTTGCCAGAATCCAATAGCAGCAGTATGAGAAGTGTTCTGTCAGTCTCTCAGCCAGCCTCTAAGTAACTCCTTTGTTTTTCTCTAGCTGCACCTGCTAAAAGCAAGTGCTTGTTCTCTTCATCAGATAAAAATAACAGAATGGGATTAGAGTGTTCTATTCCTCAGCTCTGTCAGGCATTGTAGTACATGGTAAAAGACATGGAAAAAATAAAAAAGACACCATGAACAAGAAAAACATGTTCAAGTCTGACAGAGTAAGTCCCAGCATACAAGGGAGTTTGTGCAAAGCACAGTCTGCTTATACAAATTAGCAATTTGAAGAGCCACAGTAGGGAAATTTGCAAGAAGCAGTTCTGACTCTAGGCAAAACACATGTACTTGCTTTGCCTTGTTCACATTTGACTTGAGATTCAGTGGGAGGGATGATCTGTGCATAATTCTGTTTTGAGATGTACAAAACCTCTCAGGAACTGCTATCAGCTGAGATCAATGTAAGAAACAAGGTCAAAGATAAGTTGAGAGAGCACAGACAGGTCAAAGGTTGGAAACTCACACTTTTACCCTATGTAATCCTGCAGTGTTGTTACTGAAAGAACCTGTAGTTATTGCAGTTAAAAGCTCAGATACCAGTGGCACAGATTGAGTGTGCTCCATGTTTTCAGAAGACAATCTTTAGAAACATCATTACTCTATCAGTCTTTCCAGTAATTTTGTTGCAAGAAATGTGTATATTTATACCAACATATACAAGCACACACTTGCAATCCCGGAAGAAGATATTTTGCTAAAGTCCTCATTAATTATAAATTGATCTAGTTCCACTGGCCAACTTATAGCATGTAAAGCTGTGTTATTTAAGTTATGATTTAACTTAAGATCTTTATATTCAGACATTTGAATTAAATTAAGAGAATTTAAATTAAGATGTAAATTAAGATTGATCCAAAGAAAAACCTGATCCACTTGATCAAGATAGGCCATTTCTAACAGTTTAGTGAATCAGAGGTTTGGGAATTACTGTGGACATCATTAAGCAAAATGCCTAGCTCTGAATGTATGGTTTATATTTAGTAAAATATGACAATTTGGCAAGTGCATTCAAGTCAGGAAACATAATCCAAACAGAGGTTTGGGTATTATTTACTCAGAATTGTTGATGAATATTCTTTTAGCAGTGTGCATTTGAGAGGTAAATATATGATCATTAAAATTCAGAAACAGGGATAGAGACACATCTTCCTGCTTTAATTCACTCAGTAGCATTTTCTGAGTCAGTTCTGATGCATGTATTAAAACTGCATTTATTCTGCCATGAATTAAAAGCAACAAAGTTTAAGAATGGTGAGTCTGAAAACTGGATGCAGGTGAGCTGGGACCCAGAAACAGAGAAATTACTTAATTTGAGCTACATGGCCTTTCACTGACTGACATCAGAACAGTTCAATGATCAAACTGTTGGAATACTGTGGCTTTCTGTTTTCATCTTTTAATATGTCTATATTTCCATGCAGATGTCATGCTATATTACAATAGCATGGTAGGAGGCACAATTAAAACTCAGACCCTAGTGGTAAGTATTTTAGAAAAAGAAAAGCATAAAAGCATTCAATGCTCTGCAGAGCTTACTGTCTGTAACCCCAGTAGTACAGCCTGTGGTTACTTCCAACACTGCGGTGACATCACTGGGAAAATTAAAAACTTGCTAGCTCTCATTGCAATCCATCTTACCTAACCTCTTATTTAAGTAAAGGAGAGGGGCCATGTATTTTGCTGAGTAGAGACACCAGGCTGAATTGGGACCCCAGAGATGGTTACATGGATCGCTTGTTCAGGATTGTACCAAGCCCTTTTCCTGCCCCATCATGATCAAGTAACTTTCTTGTGGCAACCGCAGTAATTCCCTGCAGGGGGCAGGGATATTAAGAAAGTATGCTTAGAGTCTCTTAATGTAATTTAGCAGCAGGAAACTAGGAAGGAGTGCCAGAACCATGTGAATAGCCAGTTCTTTGTATGGCACTTGCAAATGCTCCACCTAGGCAACAGCAGGGCAATTGCTGTTTCATTTGAATTTATTACTAAGAAGTGTTTGTCTACAAGTACATTCCACACCTGATTTAAGGCTTTTCATTTGCATGTGACTTATGTAATAGTAAATTTACAGTTTAAATGTGGTTAATGAAAATTAGTATTTTATTCACTGGAAACAATTTCATGCCAAAAATGGTACTCTCCCAAGGCCAGGTAAGCCTGCTAGGTGACAGTGCTGTCGACACCTCTTAGCACTCAATGTAGTACATAGCAGCTTTTGGCACCTGAATACTGTGGAAGTGTCCTTTTTATAGTTCCGTGGTAATCCAGGCATGAAAACATTTCATTGTAAAAAACATTCACTTAGATCAAGTCAGTAAGGAGAAAAAAAAACCTACTTAAGCATAGTGAAGAACTTGTGTTAAGGGAATGATCTAGACTGAGGATATACAGAGGCACAGAGAGCAAAAGTGAACCATGTCAGGTCATTCCTCTATTCAGTGGCTGTTTCACTCCATAGTGATACTAACTCAGCCATTTCACTGTGCTGTTTCTACTCTCTATCATACTGGTTACATGAAACTAATAACGATACTTAGCTACAGAAGATTAATGAAGTAGTTTAGGTTGCAAGTACCAAATGATGCGTGATTAAGAAAAAAGCAACACCAAAACAACAAAAACATCCCCAATCCTCACTTGTGTCCTTAAAAACCAGTTAAAAATATCAACATAAATTTGTCCATCTGTTGCCCTCAAATAAAAGACATCAGGGTTGAATTTGCCCCCCCTTTATTCAATTTGTCTTCAATTTGCTAAGCTCATTAATTTTCTCTTGTTTTACTCTCTGTTAACTGAGAAACAGCAGCCTCTTTGCAATAGGCATTAGAAGCAGGAAATCTCAGGGTATGTTTCTAATTGCCAGACCTTCTTTTCCTCTTTCTACTGTTCCTGTTCTTAAGGAAGCACAAGGGGGTGGCATGAACATGAGTTGCCACTAGGGAAACAGAAGAGAACATCAAGGTCAGGGTGAAAACCACACAAGAAGCAGGAAGAGATGCTTGCAGTGAGGTTCATGACCTTTTTATTTTTTTTCTGATTGTCCAGGAGAGTGAGGAAGGGGGTTAGAGAAGGAGAGATAGGAAGTTAACATTAGAGCAGATGTATGCATAACCTCTGCTAGGAAACATCAGAGAGTTAGAAAGATTATATTGAAGCTACTAAAAATTGTAGGGTTCTTACTGATGAACATCTGGGAAAATCAGAGGTGCATCTGATCTTTGTTCCCAACAGGTAAAGGTCAAAGTCCAGGTTTCAAAAGGACAACTGAACAATATAAAATACTTGAAATATCTAGTTATTTAAAAAAAATAATAAAAAAAAGAGAAAATGTTAAAGTAAACAATACACTTTATAATTGGTAAAACTGAATTTCTTACCAAATATAGTAATTTAAGATGTTCATAAAAACTGGCAGGTACTAGCCTTAGTAAGCGTCTTCAAATTCTCATTAAGATAGAATTATTTAGGTTGAAAAAGACCTTTAAGACAGTTCTCTTTGTGCTCTGACTTGGATGTAGTTATGTACATGTTCTGCTCCACAAATACACAAATGGAAAACTGTAACCAGGTCAGAGTGCCAGTTAATTTTGTCCATACTTGCTGAGGCCTCAAACATTTCAGATTAGGCACATTCCTTGAGAAGATAGAATCTTTCTTTCCAGTGCCTTGGGGCAGCGTTTTAGTGCATCACCACAAACTAAGAAGGTAAAAGTCTGAAAAAAAATCCAAGCACAATCTTTGCCTGTTTTGTTACATAGGGAACTGCATAGCATTTTTTAATACTCTTAAGACAAAACTATAAAACTCAGTGACTCTGAGGCAGTGTGTGACAGATTGCAACAATCAAAAGATGCCTGGTAGAAAGAATACTCTACAAAACCTCTGATGCTTTTCTATCAGGTTGGGAAGAATGAGGAGTCTTTTTGAGCAGTGCACCAGTTAATAGAAGTTCTTCCAGTAGGGGTGCAGGTGATCTTCTCCACCTCCATGTTGGCACTGTCCATTACATTGTTACCTGAATTATACTCTGAGCCACACTTCCTGTTATAATAAAAACATGCTAAGAAGCTTCAAAGCAGTCTTCAGCCAAGTATAAAACCAATGCTCAGAATTGCAGCAACTTAATTTTTACAACCACAATGAGCAGAAAAGGAGTGTGTAAAATGATGAGTGAAAAGAATAATTAAAATACCGGTGTTCTGACTATGAATAGCTGTTCAACTATCAGTTTATTCTACATGCAGTGAAGATATTCCAGAACTTATATGGCTTTCCAGACTCTATGTGTCATATCCCCTGGTGTTTTGCACAAACAAAAGAGTCTGAAGGTCTGTTTCCAAGACTTTTTACCCTGTGATATCCAAAATGATGATTTTTCTGTGTGTCAGGGAGGTCACAATAGTAATTTATTGATAGAGAGAAGAAACAGGGTTCTTGGGGTTTCCAGGTTATGTCTGGATATGATACTGTTACCACCTCTGGGGAGTGAGACAATTAGACCAGGCTTCATTTGCCTTTCTTCCATGTGACTTTGAAGGGATATTAGTGAAAACCAATTCAGTTTCTTGTACACCAATAATAAGGCCTTATTGTCTCTACTGGATGATTAGAAGACATGAGAATATCACCAAGTGTGCCTGCAATGAATGGTTACCAGGACCAAGTGAAGTTTGGTGTGATTGGATGCTGAAAATGGGAAAAATTGTTTTATTGAATGGTGGTAAAAAAATAAAATGGGGGAAAAAAGTTTTGTTTTTCATAAACATTCATGAGGGCAATGATTCTGTTTGAGATATTGCATGGTGCTGAGCTTTCTGGGAGTAGTCTTGTCAGGACACCTTTTCTAAACAAAGCAGATGATGTCCAGGGGTTCTGTGTTGACACTTGAGAAACCAGCAGCCTGGCTGGTGAATTTCTGAGAGCTCCACATTCATTCAACAAGCAATAATTGCTGAATCTGCAATAATTGCAGAACAAATTATGAAGCCCTTCCCAAGATGAGAGTTTGCCTGAATTCTGGGCTTTACCAGCAGATCAAATTGTGATCTGCAAGCAGAGGGGCATGGACCAGCAATTGCAGTATATCATCATATTAGATACTTACCAAGAGAAGGGCCAAAATTAAAAATCTCTTATTTGTACTTACTCTGAGAGAACCTTTCCTGATATCTACAGATATTGAGGATCCATTATTATTTCATTTGCAAGATTATTCTTTGTCTGATTTCCAGTTTCTTACAATGTTTGTTTTTTATGCAGCTGCCTTAGTGCTTCCATTTGCTGTACACCTTTGAATATTTTTTCCAGTGCAAATATAAATAAATTCATGAAATATCATAATTCATCTCAAAATGGGATATTTTTTGCCTCAGTAAAGGTGTGTTTTTGTGCTTTCTGTTCTAAACTGCTGCCTTCAGCTTGCATTCAGAAATCCCATCAATGTTCATATAGATTCAGGGAAAATAAGTCTGCTGCAAAATTAATAATTGTATTTATTAGTTGAGAGAGGATTGATTAATTTTTATTGATAAAGGATCGATGTCTGTAAACAGAGAGAAGTTACATAAGAGCACCTCATAAAGCTGATTAGTCCTGAACCAAAGACAGAAGGATGGGGATAAACATCTGGATGTTTGTTTTGACTGTACCTTGAAAATTATTATTTTCTTGAAAATCAGAAGAGGAAATTATCTCTTATAGAAATCTCTGTTAACACTTAAGGGAGCATGTTCAAGTACTTGGGAGCCATGTCTATGGTTAGAAACTTTCATACATTACCATTTTTGCCAATAGTGTCTGAGTCCAGCAAACACAGCAATAAAAAGGGTCTCAGAAGGCTTCGTCTACTAGTAAAGTAAACATTGCCAGGAAGTGTTCCTCAGCACTGGAACTCAGTTCTCTGTACTAGTAGATTTTTAGAAAAGTTCTTGGCATAGTGTCACTTCCACTACCTGGAATTCTCGTACACAATTCATGAGCACACTTCAGGAGTCAGCAGTTTGCAACCAACAGTTAGAATGGGACCACCCTGTTAGAGGGTAAGTGAAACTGGTAGCATGGAAGAGGACTCATTGAGATTAGTACCAAAGAACATGCTCGGGTATGTGTTAGCCCTCTTAGATGAGCCACACACTGGCTTAATCTCAATAGCAGCAAGTCATAACTTGTTTCCTTGAATGCTTCTAGGGGAATGAGTTGCGCCTACAGTTCTAGAGATCAGGCTGGCAAAGCACCAAAGAGGACCATTATCTGGGTTGTTGTGAGGTATCAACCAACCTCACTTTCATTGACTTGTTACCTGACCTTGCCTATATCCCTCAGAGCCTGCAAGATAATTTTCTTATGATGAGCACACTGCTGAGATATTTTGGATTCACTTTTCTAAAGATGAAAGTTCTTGTTTACCCACAGAGCACTCACAGTTTAGGAAGTTGCCAGCATTTTCTCTACAGAGCCTTGCCAGCATCACTTAGTCTTAAACTGGAGTGATTGCTTCTAGAGTAATAAAGCCTAATTTAGTTTCCGTGACTAATTCAGGCTTCTTGATGGAGAACTATCAGTTATGCTATCTAAAATGATGAAGTTTTTTCAGGCAGTTGAAAACTCAGCATCTGGTGCAGAAATTAATATAAGATAAAGCCAGAACTTGAACTTGGCTTGTGGTCACCCTCAGTTAGTTAGGACTGAGCTTTGTTCCACTGGTAGTCTTGTCTGTCACCATGTTGCTTGTTGTCAGAATTTGACACTAAATGAAAGTCCGTAGCATCCTTTATGGCACTGTAGCATACGAGATCAAGTGAGAAGAAAAGAGATGACATGTATCTATCTCTTTTCCTATACTTAGGGTCACAAAGCAGGTACTTGGAAGTGGGTCAGTTACCCTCTGCTGTCAGAGGCTTTGCACTGCTGAGGTCACAGAAACATCATCAACTGTTGCCATAGAGAGTCAAGAGGCAGTGTGTAGAAGGGAAAGAAATTAGGAGTTCTGTTTTTCAAAATATAGAGTGAGAAATGTGTGGCCATGGAATTCACTAAAAACGATAGAGAGTTTTGGCCATATTTTAACTTCTTAAAGCCACGAAAGTCCTTGCTGCTCTCTTGGGATTCCACTGGAAAGGCAACACTGGAAGATAAACAAAGTGCCAACTGGGAAGGAAAAGGGACAAAAATTCCACTATCAGAGAGTCAGAGAGCAAGGAAGCTTGCCAGAGTGGATAAAACAGGGGAGATGTCAGGGAATGGTGACTAATGGAATAACTAGAAATGGCAATTGCATGAGTATCCCATATAGTAGAGACCAGTAATGACATGCCTTACATTCTCAGGAGCAGTTGTCAGTAGCACCCCGTAGAAAATGAAGCTAAACAAACTGTTAACTTCAGGGTAGTGACAAGTGCTCAGACTCAGACTGCCTGAAACTTCTCTGGCAAAGGGCACTGATTGGCTCCCAGGCTGCTGCTGTCAGTAAGGAGGCCAAGGACTGAACGCTTCTTTCCCTCTTGGGGTGGTCTTGCTGGTCTGAGTGAGCTGCGTGTGTGGCAGAGACCCTCTCCCTGCCACTGCTTGTCTTGTACCTATTCTGCAGACAGAAGGCCTCTGTCCGCAGACTTGTTAAACTGGCATCTTCTATCGGCACTAGAGTCACTAAAGAAACATGTAGGAAGGGAGAGTTTATTTTGCTGATACTCTTTATTTTAATCATACAATGAAAATGACAATTTTTATATAGAAGCCATTAGGGATGCAAGAGGCATCGGTTCCTAGCTCTGGGGTTCTTTCTTTTAAACAGACTGTGGCAATGCAAATACAGCCCGTCATGATATTTATATCTTTAATTCTTGCATTCATCACATTACTAACACACTGATGGGCCCCTTGTTCTTCATTTGTCTATTTCCTTAAACTTTCTGCCCCCTTTTTTATTATTATTATTTTTTCTGTCATGTGTGCAGTTCTTGAAGGTCAATCAGACGTCACGGATAGAGCCATTCTGTTCATGGGCTCGCAAGCAGCTTGTTTATGAATGAAGAAGGCTTTGTGAACTTCCAGGGACATGCTGAGCTTTTTTATGAAACTACCAGTGGGACAAGGAGCTTGGGAAAGTAAAGGCCTCTTATGGAAACAGAAAACGGAGGCACCCTGCCAAAAAACCTGGGCTGACATTCCAGTTTGTCAGAGTCTTGTCCAAGAAACAAGTTTCTAGAAAACAGATCAGGTATCTACATATCCAGGGTTCAAGCTGACCATATGTGAGCACAGGGAAATAAATATGTAAGTTAGGACATTACCACAATAAATGCTCAAGATTTGACCATAATGGTGTCATAAATGATCAGATCAGGAATACTAGGGCTTCATGGAACAGAAAACAGAAGGATAAACACACCTTAAAGAAAAAACATTAGAAAACATTAAACCTTAATGTTTGCAATGTCTGCAATGAATGCAATAGCAGATGCCTATTGATTTTATATGGATCGTCTCAATTTTTTAACCAAATTTTTCCTGTCTTAAAATCAGTACTTCATGCAAGTGAAAAGGCATTCTTTAATTAGATGTATGTGCAAATACTCCTAAAAAAAAAAATTTAGAAATCACAAAGCAAAGACAGCTAAAACCAAATGATGTTTCTAATGCAGTATCTAGCTCATACAGATAATTTTGAGGTCAGTATTTTCTTCATCCTGATATCCTGAATGGCCTCTGAGTTACTAAACATTTGTTTAGATTTTATTTACACATTTAGTATGTTTAATGGAATTCTACACTGAGATTCTGGTAGTTCTGCTGAGATTTTTTCATCTGCTATAATCTCTATAGTAAATTTCATAATTTTGAAAATATCCAAAAAAGTCAAAAGTTTAGTTTGAGAAATGACTAGAGAGTTTTAAGTAGGTGAAGCTTATTGTCAGGTAGGTCAACACTGAGTGAAGGATAAGAATTTGAGGAATTGTAAAATTGATTCCTTTGTACATTCTTAATTTTTTTACTGTGTCCTTTCTGTTGCAAAATTAGCAATGTCCTAATTACCATTGCTGGATGATGCCAACAGGGAACAGAAAATCTAAAGGAAGGGGCTCAGCCCATTCATGTTTCTAAATCTTTTGTTTTGTTTCACTGGGTGCTGAATTTCCTCCAGGAGTGGGTTAATACCATACAGGACTTGGCCTGCTCTGTAATAATTCTTGGAAGTGTACTGCTTTGTAAAGCGAAAGTGTGCAACTGATTCTTAGATATCTTAGTCATCAGTAGAACAATTAGAAACATTGTCTGAATATCTTGAATTTTATTTGAATCTCTTATATTCTTCAGGCTTGTTACATGTGTAGCACGCCTAGCTGGAGAAAGAGAAGAGGAACTAGCAGAATCTTTTAAATGGCCTTAATTTGCTTTACTTTGATTTAAAATTTAGGTGCCAACACAGTCCAAACTGGCTGAATGTTGTTTACTGGCATTTTTGTTGTTGTGCTCATTGCTCCAGTTCCTTTAGGGAAATGCTGATCTCCTTCATGAAAGCAGCTCCAAAAACACACAGGAAAGCAATGCAGAGATAGGCAAGCAGAGGTCTAAGCCAGACCTCAGTGTTCCTCCATGACAGTTGGCCCTGTGGCCCCCAAGTACTACATGTAGTCTTTTTCTGAATGTCTTTGGCAATTTTTTAAACAACAGTAACAAGGACAAAACCCAAAGAAAGCAAATCACTAATGCCCAAAGCTCCATCAAATAACCTGTGTAGTTTGAGGATGCTATCTGACATGAAAGGAATAGTGAGCTGTGGAAAATTTGGTTACAGGTACTTCTTGCTTGTTTATGACTCTAGGAGTGAGATTTTCTCTGACTTGTTTTCCAACTCTTGCTTTCCCAAGTCATCATCATCATCATCATAATTCTTCTGCTTCATGCTCCTCATTACCTTGTCCACATGCCCTTTTCTCTTGGTGCATTTCTAGTTCCATACAGTCATGATTTTCTCTTTTTGTTTGAGTCAGGCTATTTTGCATGCATGGATATGGCACTTTAGGGACATGCTTCAGGGGTGGAATTGGCAGTTTTAGGTTTATGATTGCACTTGCTGATCTTAAAGGTCTTTTACAATCTAAATTATTTTATAATTATGTAATTCCATGATTCTCTGATTCTGTATCCAGTGACACCTGGGCAAAATTGAACAGTGTAGATAAAAGGGGAACATTTCCATCAGTCTTAGATCTCCTGTTTCTGCCAGTAGACTAAACCAGAAACTTTGGGAAAAACCCAGCCTCTGAATCCCTCATTTGAAATATACTCACTGTAGGTCTACCACACTATTGTGTATAGGCAAACATCCATTTTTGCCTCCAATGACTTATGGTTTCGCTAACTTTGAATTGTTTTTAGGAGGGAAGGCAAAAGGCTCATCTCTGACATGAGAAACTCATGTAAATTTCAAATCTCTTTTCAGCAGAACCTTCTGAAATTAAAATTCGTAAGAATATATTTAACATGCATGAAACATCCCTTGCTAATTTCATTGCTGGAAACTTCTAATCTTTTTCGGCACAATGTGCAAAATAAAATAGTAATTCTCTGGCAGTCATTTAGCATGTGAAATTGCAGTCCAAACAGCTAATTTTAGCAAAGGCCTGTAAGCATCCTAAAGAATGTTAGGTATTGATATGCCTAATGACTGTAAGATATTTGATATTGGTCACCCTGTACAGCTTAGAGTGAAAAATATTGTCTTTGTTTTGATATTTTGGAATACTTCAGAAATGCAAATTAAATCTCCCATGCTCTAGCTGTACTCTGTTAGTACAGTAGTGTGTAGTAGTGGGTGTAATTTTTCCTCTGTAGTAGTTTTTCCTGTACCATAGCCAAAATATGAGGCTAATTTCAAGATGAGCCATTTTCTCAACTGGGATTTCAAGCCTTCCAAAAGTTGGAGATAAGAAACCCCCTGATCAAGAGAGAGCAAAGTTCAGAGTGACTCAAGAGTACCTGAACTGTACTTTTAGAAAGTCAACGGCTGTTTTCTTGAGAGGAGACAACCATAGAATGAGTAACTGAACCAGGAAGGAAGTTGTCTTCTTATAGATGTTAGAGTGGAAGAAAGAAGACTGACTATTATATGTTTGTTGTCAGGATTGGTCTCCCCAAAATTAGCAAATCTAAGATTTTCTTGGAGAGAAAATGAATGCTGCAGAAGCCATAGAGTGCTACTTTCAAGAAGGAAGTCTGTTGGAAATCAGCTCACAGGCTCAAATCACCATGTGATTTTGACTGACAAAGGAAGACTGGAGCCAGATTAAAGATCTCTGCAAATTTACCTTGGAGGCCCAGGAGACAAAATCCTGGTCTATACAGCTGCTGTGCCAAGTGGAAACATTTATCTGCTTTCTGCAAATAAAGCCTCATTCACACCCACTTGGCAAATCCAGTTCGCCTTAAAGCGAGACCTAAACTGTGGAGTGACAATTTTTTATTCTGTGCCCCATCTGCTACCACAGTTTCTAGTGCTGCAAAGGTCCAGCCCGATGACTCCTATGCTAAGAATTCCTTCTGCACTGAAACTTCCCATATAAGGATTCAGAAAACAGAGAAGATTTTTATTTATGCCAAAATCTGTTTTGCTGTTTGGAAGCCATTTGAAAATGTTACGGTCACTAATTGATTCAATATTTTTTGACAAAACATCGGCATGGTTGAGGCCTTGATGTTTTTCATAGACAAGGTCAACACCACAGTTTGTTTTCATTCTTTACAAAGGCTTTGCAGCACATGTGATAAAACCCCTTTTTCCTCTGCTTATCTCCTATGAGCTTAAAGTACAGATGGCAGAGTTTTCTTAGGCACGTGCATAGATTCAAAAAGGGTGGGCTTTAATAATCCTAATAATCACACAAACCTCTCCTTCCTTCCACTTCTGTCAGTTCCCACTCAGATCCTGGCTTTAAAACTCCTTGACTGGTGAGCTGCCCAGTGCAGTGCAATTGTCTCCATGTCTTCTAAGGGGCAGAAGGATGTTCAGCCCATCTTGCAGTAGCCAGAGCAGGAAGTTCTCCTGCCAGCTATAATGCAACTAAAAGCCTTCAGTACTGTAGCTAGGAGACCTAAGCTTTCCCTAGCTACAGACACCAGGTGCCTGGAAGTTTTAGGACCACCCACCTAGAGTAATTGGTGACAGTAGCAGTAATAAGGCTGGAGCAATTCCTGTTACTGTAGAGTGAGCATGGAGGGGACTCAGTGAGCCTGTATGAAAGTCTGTATTGTACTAGCCACAGTAAACCCCCCTGCCTATGATTAAGATATTGGTCACCAACACTCCTTCAATATCCCTTTGCTGCAGGCTGCAGAATAGTGGTCTAGACCTGAGGTCTGTGGGTCAGAGTCAAGGGAGATACTTAAGTGATGCCCATCTACAGAAAATGGCAGATGTCATGCAGAATGTTCTCCTGGTGCTTAGGGGAAGAAGTCCCATGCTGGGACTTTGCAGAACGCTTGGGAGAGGAAAGAACATCGAAGGTTTCATAAGCCAAACATTTCCCACTTCCAACTCAGGTATTCTTTAAATCCACAAATAGCTCTGTTTCACACTTGAGAAATGTCAAGATTCTGTCAGAATGGTCCCATTCAATTTACATTCTCCAGCTCACGAAGCTGGCTCACCTTGGTGCTCCAGTCTTGTTGCTTCTTCTTTCTTGCTTTGCTCAAAGTACTTCTTCTCATTGTTTTTCTCCCTGATGCTCCTAGAAGCCTGCCTATCTCTCTGTCTATCTATTTATCTTTAATTATTTGTTCAGAGCTCACTCTCCTTTCCTATTTCCCAATCTCTCAGGTGTTCTTTACACTTTCATATAGTACTAGATTGGTAGGGAACTTGCAAAAAGCTTTTCAGAAAGTGTTTCTTACTTTTTCTGATCATCTCTTCTCCACAGTGATTCATGCTTTATTTACAGTGTTGATAATTTAAATATATTTTTGGAAATAATTATTCTTAAAAGGCAGGAGACTTTTCTGTATGTGTAGAGGTTGGAGTATGTCTATAATGTCATCCTAGCTTAGAGCAAGACCTTGACTCAGTTGTCCACATAAGCTATATTTTAGCTCTTATTCCAGCTCTGGTCTGAAGTGAACCCACTGACTGTAGATTAACTTAGGCCTTGGACACAGACTGACACATGACTAGTTTTTGTTCACACTTAATTTTTGTTGTGACAAACAATTCACATATAACAAACTGGAAAAGAAATGTCTGCAAACTTAAGCCGAGCTACGCATAAGTAGGTGTAGGTGTAAGATCTCAGACTTGTAAAGTTCAAGAGGCAATGGGCAAGGCAAAAGTTTAAGGAAGAAGTTAAAGAAAATATATTGGATACTTCTTTGAAAGTAGGGATCAAGAGACAACACAGTAAAATTACATAGCAGATGATTGAAGAACTCATTGGCACAGATGTCATGGAGACTGAAAGTTTACTAGGTTTTCAGAAACAGTTAGATGAATGTGAGCACCCAGGGCAAATTATGAGGAATATAAAATTCTTGTGCTTTGTAGAATAAGCCAACTGTAATGGACAGTTCTCTTCAATTTACAATTGCTTTTTGCTGTTAAAGCAAAGCTGGTTACTTTCTGCTCTGATCATTCCTTTCCTGCATTCTTTCTTTTTGACATACAGTAGTTCAAACACAACCTGAAAAACTGTACAAGTTCTATGGAGCCCCAGATGAGACAACTTAAGACAACTGTGACCTCTGGAGTAATGAAGCTGTATCATCTTGTCTGGACAGTCCCATGTAAATGCCATAATTTATATTGTATATAACATGTTTTTCCCAGCACTGGGAAATGTTCCAGTACTTTTTTATATCGAACCAATTTTTCAGAGAGCTCTACAATACAAGTACTTGATATTCTTACATAATGGTAATTGAAAGGACAATAAATTTTGCTCTTAAAAAAACCCCAAAACAAAACCAAACAAACAATAACCAAGACTAAATAAAACAAAAAATGGGAAAATTTCCAGAATATCAATCTTATTCCAATAGGAGAATTGATTGAATGGATTGTGCCATCCTGCAGTTATGTGTGCTTTTACTTTTACAAAATTTGCATGAATTTGAAACAAGTCTTTCTTTGGAGGTCTAAACAAACATAAAAACTGTCATGAAGATCATTCTTGAGGAAATTGATGGCCTATAGGGTACTAGAGTGAAAGCCATGAATTACTTATCAAAGTTTTTACCTGTGTAGGTCTTGATGTCTTCAGACATGGCATGTTTATTCTGTTCCTTGGATGCAACAATAACATACATAAAGGTGTAATCAAACAGCTGCTGCTACAGGAGTGCTGTGACCTAGCAGTGAAAGAACACACATGTTGAGCTACAAACACTATACTGACCTTCACAACAGCCATTTAGAATTGCAGACAGAATAGTTTCCACACTGAATCTTCAATGAAAGCCCACCTAACCCAATGTATTCGAATGGAATGTAAAGAGCTCTTGTTCTTCTGCTGCATATTTCCATCTCTGGATGAGTCAGAGACCCCATTATCCCAGGTGTCCTATGGCTTTTTCATACTAGTCCCACATTACTGAGGCTTAGATGATCTAGAAGCACAGTTAGTGCTGTTAGCTTGGCTACAGAAACATAATTCATATGACACTCTCACACTGATGCACATTTATACACTGTATTAAAGTTTGAAGGAGACAATACCAATCATGTCTTGCTGAAGATCTGAATCAGAACAAAGAATTGGCATGTAGGTTCTGAGAAATTCTCAAAAGCAGAGGTCTTATTTCTATAGCAATAATGTTCTTTAGAGTCAGTGGGATTTTAACATGTAGGATAAGGCATGATGGGTAAAACAAACCATCCCAAAGTCTTGGAAGTGAGTGTTTGTTAGACCTGAAGTAAATATTAAGATCTCTTAGTAGTTCCTGTAAGCACTTAGGCAGTCACAACTGCTACTGAGTTGCCATGAAGTTAATGGGAGCTTTACTTAGTTTGAACAGAGCACAGAGTTTGACCTGTGAAGACTCTGGGTTTGGTCCTACTTTTTGGAATCCCATTAAATAAAATTATTTTCATCTATAACATGTTGGGACTACACAGACTCGGAGTTCTGTTGTTATATTTTGCTTGAATTTTTGTTCTTCAATTTTTAAATCCTTAAATCAATAATTGCTCCAGTCATTTGGATAGTGTATGATTAAAACTTTCAGGATTCAGAAGGCTAGACAGAAGCAGATGAAGGAAATATCAAGAAATCGTTCTTAATTTTCCAACATCCAAAATCAGAGTTGGAT
The DNA here is from genome assembly GCA_013397135.1 of Pachyramphus minor. NCBI lineage: Eukaryota > Metazoa > Chordata > Aves > Passeriformes > Tyrannidae > Pachyramphus > Pachyramphus minor. The sequence goes on from VYXB01007518.1 coordinate 305,648, forward strand.
GAAAAGTTCCCTTCTTATTGCCCATAAGTGGGTTTTGTAATTGGCGAAATTGCCTGTTATTGTTTGAGTGTGTTTGGATCTCCTGTGGTAGGTTTTATGTGTTTGAGAATTGACTGGAAAGAAAAGCAATGGTTTCCCAAGTCGCTGTTCCATTCACACAAGCTGAGCTGTAGGTATGAGATTAACAGGGTCTGACATGAATGGAGCTCCTTCTCTCTCAGGCCTATTGGAAAACAAAACACATACTGGCATACATTTGAGGAACTGCGAGTTGACTTTGGAGGGCACTGGTATTTTTACACGATAACAGTCTATTGGATTCCCTCATAAGTCTTTCAGTTCTTCATTACATAAGGAGTTTTCCTGAACTGCAGGGCAGAGAGCAGCATGTATGTAATCGCTGTTTCACACTAATGCATCACATGTGCTTTGGATTTCAAACATCAATATTTGTAGGAACATACAGTAGGGCTCTTTCTATGAGCAGGGACTGGATTCTCACACTTACCACCCTTCATGGACTCTTCATAATTCACTGAGCATGGACTTTGCTTTTTCTTTATTTAAATTTTGTACTTTAAAATTGCCCCTTTATATTTAAGTACCATAGAACCCTTCAGTAATAATCCGTAGGACTACAATATGACCTTTACAAGAGGAGGCTTTCTTATAGCTGAACATTGCTGTACAATCTTTATTTCTCCCCTAAGTTTTTTAATTGATCTTACTGGCCAGGTTTTCATCAGATGTGAATCTGCACCAATTTCAATAGTAACATTAATTTACAACAGCCAAAGGATTAGCCTAATCTGACAGAAAAATGCGAACAGTATTTTTAGAAATGTCCCTTTATTAACTGGTTAATATGTCTGGAATAGTTTTTGTGGACCAATCCTGTAATATTACAGAAGAAAGTAATAAAAAAACCACTGTCTCATAGATTATAGGAGATCAAGGCACAGAAGGAATTCCCTGGTCTTGGTGGAATTTAATGTTAAGTGACAAGGCTCCTGGTAGCTGGTGGGCCAATGTAGATGTCTCAGAATGGGAATCAAGGCATCCAGTGCTAGGAGCAGGAAGCCATATGGAGTAACCAATTGGAAGTGTTAAGCACAGAGCCCTTTCTGAAACAGAGGTTTGTATTCTAGACAGCACATAGGTTCTTCCATCCATCCATGCCATGAATCAGTTCCTGAATATAAGCACTTACAAGCCTTTTTGCAGAGAATTGAACAGGGCTCATTGTTTTCTTTTAAACACAACTGCAAGGAAAGCAGGGCACAGCATTTATATAAGAACAGAGAAGTTGGTAATTTCCCCCAGAAAGGAGGAGAGCTGAGTTCGTTGCCTTCCCACACCCTGCTGAAGTCTGAGGGGGTTCTGCACATCAGTTAATAATGAGAATATGTACTAGTATGAGGGAAACTCACTTTTGACCCCTGAAGAAGCTTTTGGATGGTATTCAGACTTCACCAAACATCTAAATGTGATCAATTGAGCTGTAAAAGGACTATATTCTTCTTTTAGTAACACCATGGCAAAACTAATCATATTAGTATAATTGCACAGCAGATGTTGGCCTTGTATGTCTCAATTATTTCACTTGCTTGGGTTGTAGGCTCCAAAGATCTCAACAGAAGAAGGTGGCCTGTTTTTACGTATGTTGCTTGCATTTATCCACAATTAATCTCTAAAGAAATAATGAAAACCTAGAAAGTAGCATTCTCAGAGAGAATTGCACTCATTTTCTTTTGCATGCTCACAATGAAATGCTTCTGAGTGCTCATAACAGCACACGGCTTCTGTTCGCTGCCTTTCGCCTGCTGAGTTAAACAGAAAGAAAAATGTTAATGGTAAGAGCTTGTCAGCAGTACATTGCCATTCACGTTTAGTCACACTTCACTATTGTTTTGTGTAGTTGTTAGGTTACAGATATTTTTAGGGTCAAAAGGGGAGTGGATTCATCCCTTTGGAAACTTTAATAAAGTTTCAACTCTGTTGAGTCCTGCAATATGCACAAAAATCTGTTTGCTCACTTCTCAAAAGGTGAATCAATGCGAAATGTGAGAAATGACCATAACTTCTTAATAATCTCCGTGTAACGTTTTCTACTTCTTTCGTAAATGCTTGCTTCCACTGTAGCATAAGTAAGAATATGTTTTTACTTTGCCAATTTTTTCATCAAGAGATCTTAATTTGCCATAGAAATGCTAGCAAATGTGAAGGAAAAGATGAAAAGAGATGGACATGAAAGCAGAGAAAGCTCAGTCAGAGAATTCAATATACCTGAGTTTAATTCCATTCCTTCAGTGACAATGGATAATTCACTTGGTCTGCCTGTGTCTGGATGTAAAATGAAGTGAATACAGCTTACCTTTGTGTGTCTTGTGTATTTGTACTGCAAGAACTTTGAAGTAGAGACAATCTCTTTCTGTGTCTTCAGAAGATAACTTGGTGAAACTGCATGGATTTTCTGATTTTTATTTGTTATGTGGAGGTAATAATGATGATTCAGAATTAAGTGAATGCCATTCTGTAAGTAAAACTCACAGTCTTACACTCTTTATGTGAGGGTAAAACTTGCTTTCCTCTATAAATCCAGTTTTTACTGGCATCTCTACTAAAGGACTTTCCTTTTTATGCTGTTGAGTTTCAAATTTGGCATGAGTGGGCTGTAGGTAGTTGATAATTTGACCAAATTTGAAGTTATTTGTACAAGCTGTTTCAAAGTTGCAGTACTTGGTGAGCAAGAGAGAAGGGTATTTTATAAAATTGCTTCAATGTTTACACCCCCCGCCCCCTTCGCCCTGGCCTACCAGTCAAACAGACTAAGCTAGACATGTAAGAATTCTGTGCAAAGTCTGGTAAACTCTACTGCATGGACTCTAATAGGCTATTGAGCCAAATAAAGTCCTCAGGCTGTTGAAAAGCATATTTGGCAAGTGATTGAGTTATGGCATAGCGTGGCAGACTCTAGCATATTCCAGGGGGGAGCAACCTATTCTGGTGTTTCCTTGCAGTTCATTAAGCAGCTGGTTCAGCCAAAGAGGCTAAAAGGAGCACAGTCAGGGGTGTAGCAAAGAGTGTACAATGACAGGCATGGTGAGGATGACCTCTAAGGCACACACAGAGCTTCAATAAGCAAAAGGGATCTTTATTTGGATTAATTTTTCCATTCCTTACTAGGAAAATACATACAGTGTCGTCAAATCCCCAAATCAGAAATCAAACCAGAATATAGTCCCAGGAATGGCAAGTAGGATAAGGGAAGTTAATTGCTTCTGTACTTCCATATTACTACCTAATGAAACCTTCACCGAAATACCCAGTTCTGGTCAGCAAATAGGAATTCTAGGTTTTAAAACTGATACATTGTGGTACATTGTATCAGTTTTTTGTGGTACATTGTTGTGCAAATTGAACATTCTAAAATAGCTTATCAAAAACCTTTACCAAGCAGAAGGTGGTACCAAGGTCACATCACTGGTGTGGTTTTCCTAGAGGAGAAATTTCAGTGTCATTTTTCTTCATGCATTGACCTGCCCTGTTAGAGACCATTGCCTGTGCTAAAGGCTGCTTTTGCAGTTTGATCAGAAATTCCATTCTGGACCTGAACTTGCTGCTTGAAGTTTTACCTCAACTGCTGCAATGTGTGAAGGTGAATCAGTAACTCCCAACACAATATTTTTAGTTCAAAAAAAGAAAAAGTATTGACTAGCTCAACATGTGACCAGTTCTTGTGCCGATTTGTTCAAATTTATTGTCTATTATTCCATTCCTTTACAGTTGAAAAGAATGATTGAAAGTCTTGAACACCTGCCTTAGATCAAAAGGCTTAAGAAGCTCAAAACATTAATCTTACCTAAGTTAAAAAAAACCACTCACAAGAGGGAGAGATTTCTATTTTAATCTGTTGATAAAAAAGATTTTAACAGTTTCTGTAGAAGAATATAATTCTGTAATGCAATAGCTTGCCACAAGTGTGCTGGATTCTCTGTCACTGGCAAGTATTTGAAAAGATACCCCCATAACTTTAAAAAGTACACTACAGATAAACCATGTACTGTAACATTGTTGCAGGAATAACTGTGTCATTTTGTGTAGATGATCATGATGGTCCCATATGATTTTAAAGTTTTCCTGTCTTTGAACCAAAATATGCTTCACATATCCATCAGGACTCCATATTTATCCTATATCCTTGAACTTCCCTTAGAATTGCTGTTCATGAGACTAATTATTTGAGATTTTTCCTACCCGGCATTTTTTGTCCTGCCTGTTATACATAAACTGGGGGTGTAATGCCAGAGTGCATAATGTACCTTATTACAACTGTGGGTGGAGGGGATTACAGATCTGCTGCTCTTTTTTATGTCACTGGTCTTAAACCCCTTATGGAATAGAAAACTTGAAAATGGACCTTCTTCCACTATTAATATAACAGGTCACTTGATAAATATGGAGCCTCAGGCAGAATTTGCATTTAATGACCCCAAAACTTAGGTGTACTGTTAAGAGGGTTTGGTGTACATTCCCTTAGGTGTCTTACCTCTCTTTTTCTGTTGTTGTTTTTTGTGCTCATAGAAGTCTCTGAGGTCTGAGGTGAGTTGACTGAGCACTTGGAAACTGGTTTATGATTTCTGATGCCTTGTTAATTGACATTCTGCCACCTTCAGCAGAAGGTGGTACCATGTAGTTGTGGCAAAAAGCAACATTAGTTAAGCCTTACATCTCCTGGCCTGTACCTCCCCTGGGACACAGAGCAACGTGTTCAGCTCCCAACATTGGCAGATGAAGGTAAACATTTTGGGATAAGCAAATCTAATAGTCCCTATTTGCACACCTAGGAAAAAAATCAAAGTCAGCCATTCATCTCTCCTGTTTGATAAACACGAAAACTGACCAGGCTGCACTGCATGTGGTTCCCCCGGGGATTGTTTTCATAAGACTTCATGTGAGGATTTTTGTTGCTGATTTTGAAAACATTTTGAGGTTGGATTGCAAATGTGCTGTCCTCATTTACAGTCTTTCCTGAACCATGAGTCAAGGGATATATAATTAAATGAAACAGATAGTCCAAACCTTGACTAAGCTGTTTATTGAGCCTGAAAGGGAAGGAGATGCTGTGATTTCACAAAAACCAAATAAAAACACCCACTTATAAAATGCAGTTGTCAGGGTTCAGGTATGATGGCATTTATCAAATAAAATTACCTTTCAAGCAAAGTTACTGCTTCTAGTTTAAAAAAATTCACATGCAAGAAGGAAGTTGTTAATCTTCTTACTAGAAAAATTTTCCAAATAGATATTTGTGAAGTGTTTTTACCATACCTTTATACACATATGTAGATATATGTATACATGTTTGTTATATTTATTATACAACTATTGATGTAAGTAAATAGGGCTTCCTGTGCTCATTCTTAGTTCTGCCTCGGAGTACTTTTTAACCTTAACCAATCCAGCTTAATCAAGTCCAAGTTGTGTTCTTTACCTACTCTGCAGTTATTTTGTGAGCAAAGTTTCTTAAAATCATGGCAGTGCATCCGAGGATGGGCATCTTTCTGTCTCTTTGTTCCCCTTACATTCTTGGACCACACATACACCTCATTATTGTTTTCTTCTATTTCCTGTTTCTTCCCTGGAAAATGAAAAAGGACCACACGTAGCAACTGATGCATTCTGGATTGCCCCTGCTGTGGACATTTCCCCATGTCTTGGCCATCTGACAATCTTGTCAGCTGTAAACATTTAAATAATCAAGGTAACCCTGGTGTCAGGTGGTATACTCTCTTTTGCATCTTAGGAAATTCACACTTTCATAGCTGTTGGTACCACTGAGCTTCTCTTTTCTATAGCTGCTCAAGTCTCTCCATAGCTATGGACCTTCAGATCTCTTTAAGATTATAGGGAAATTTTGAACAATTACAACTTTTACTAAGGTGACAAATCCGAAGTCCTATATGGATTTGGGACTGTTTAGGTAGGTAGTTTAGTTGCAAGAATCTCTAAATACAAGGTTGAATCTGAAATGGGAACCCCTCTCGAGGTCAGGGAGCTGATTTCTCAAGATCAGCTTTTCCAGAAGTCACTGCAGAGATGTAATTGGTGCTGGGGATAGGAATATGAGAAGTGTGCACATGCTAATTCCTCTTCCAAAGAGATCAGCAACAAAGGCAAACACTTACTCATTGTCTCCGGGAGTGCCAGGAATCAACAGTTGCTACTATCAGTGAACTCAAGGTATGTTTGGAGAGGTTATATTTTATCATTTGTTCTCCGCACAAACAGTGATATGTAGCTGGAGGATGATGAATGGAAGTTTTCATGATAAAGATTGTATGGGGGATGTGGGAACTTAGCAGGGAAAGTGACAAGTGAATTGCAATGACAAACTGCTCGTGAAATTTTCCACTGATATTAATGCTATTTCAATCTGATTTTTAAATTTGCAATGGATTATAAAACATGTATTTAAAAAGAGAGAATGCTTAAACCATCTTCCTAATAGTCATTAGGATCTTACAAACCTTATCTGATTCCTAACAAAAGTTACCTGTTCTCTTTCTTTTGAACACCAGCCTGAGAAGCATGTAAGAATCATAAAGTTAAAATTTCACACATGAAATATGTCTAGTTGGTAGCAACCATAATTATGCATGAGTTAAAACTTGAGGCAGAGGTGTTTTTTAAGTACTGATTGAAGATGACATACTGTTATCAATTTTTTTTCTAAAACTGGGTGCAGCAAAAAGTTCCCTCTAAGATGGAGATCATGCAGTGATTCTATCCTACTTATTTGTTGGTCTGTGATTAATTAGGAGCTACTAGGCTAAATGCTGCCTGACAGAATACACTATTTATCTGTGAATACAAACAGAATTCTAGGCCAGATAATAACTGATGTGTAAAATACAGATAATATTGGGTCTGATTAAAGTGCTTTGTTGTAATTTTAATTTGTTAGAGATTCAAGTTTAGGTAATGAGATACTTAGATTAACAGAGCCCGTGGGTCTTCCTAGGAATTATACAAGCAGATTATTTCTTAGAAATTATGAAAGTTAATTTTCATTTCCCCAAGGGTGCAATTTTATACAAGAAAGAAATTGCGTATTTCTTTCTTTTTCGCATACAAGTGACAAAGGCTAATATAAAATCTCAGTGTTACACAGAAGACTGGGTTGAGGCGCTTTTTTCCCGTTCCAGAAAATTATGTTAAAATACATTTCGAGTTCACCTTTCTAAAGAGTATGCTTGCACATTGGTAGGACTACTTGCTCAAAGAAATCAAGCAAGGCTTTGCTAGGATGAACAATCATTTCCAGCTGTGCAGGTAAAGTTGAGATATCAGTAAGCCTCCAAGCCCTATACTTCATCAGGTACCTGATATAAGACCATGCACCTCACAGAACTCTGTGCACATGTCTGGCTGGGAGTGAGTTGTTTCACTTCATGCATTTGCAATGTGCATGTAGTGCCACAAAGTGCCAGAGGCTTCAATGCTTTTGCTGTGATGGCTCAGAGAGGTAGGCAAAGGACAGCATTCACCAAGGCTGTGCCTCTGTGGTTGCTAAAAATCCAACTCGGACTAGAATACTTAGAACTAAGCATATGTTAATGTGTTTTGCTGATCAAGACAATCATTAAGTAATACATGTAAAAGTTCTGTGAAACTTCAGTCTCTGTTCCAGGCTCCACGTGATCAAAATAACAATCATTTTAAAAAATATACTGAGAAGCTGGCTTTAAATAATTGTGAAGGGAACTGGAACACCTCTGGCTAGTGATTTCTTACCTAGGAACAGTAACAATGTAGGTAACTGCTAAGAAATTGTGTGTAGCCTGCCCAGCTTTTCTGCTTTCTTTTAGCGCACAGGAGAGGAGACATCAGGCTGCCCACAGCTATAAGTGCATCATTGTACTTTACCACCTTTGTGTGTGTAGTGTCTCTGAAACAGGCTCTTGGACTCCACTGGACTCATTCCAGATTTACACTAAGATAGCAATCAGGCTGTACAGCCCAGTGATTAGTCATTTCAGCTAAGGTCTGTCCTTTTTGTTTTGTAATTCTGCCCAAAGCAACTAAGCCAAAAATCTATTAGAAAAAAATTTATTTTTTTATTAATTTTGTGTATGTGGGGGTTTCTGTAGTTTACGATTTTGTAGATGACAAGAAGCAGGAAGCACATGGATTTCTGTCACCATGTTCACATCAAGGGAGGGAAATGCCATAGATGGAGGGAGCAGGTCAGGAAGCATGGGGAGAGAAGTAAACCACATTCTGAACATCCACTGCCCAGATGCCATGCAGTGAAGTGGTGCAAATAGAATTTGTTTGTTTGAAATGTCTTAATTTGGCTGGAAGTATGGAACTTTTAAGGTAATTTTGAAAAGTAAGACTTCCAAAAGTGAAAAATAACTTTTTTTTTCAGTTAAATCCAAAATATTTGAAATGTCTTGATTTTTTTTTTAATCTATACTTATTTCAGATTAAACACATTCCTGAATTTAATCTAAATTGCCAATTTTGGTCTTGTGAATGGAAGTCCCTTCAGATATCTATGCATAGTAGTTAATAGGACACCTGACCTAAACTTTTCATGTGATTCCAGTTCATCACAGAACAGAGCATAACATTGTTGGACCCTCCTGACCTCTGAAAGAAAACTGCAAGATAAGCTCTAGATTCCTGTTTTAGCTCTACTTTCCCCTACAGAACCTGAACATTTTCACTGATAGCTATTATCATTAGCTGGCAGTGAGTAGCTTACTTACTGAATCCTTCAAGATCAATGACAGGGCCTTAAGTGGGTCCATGTTGTACCAATATATAGCAAGAAGCCCCAGTGCAATGTGTTTTCACCTCTCTTTCCCTTACCATGAAAGTGGTAAGTTGCTCCGTGTTGTTGATTCAGCTGGTGCTCCTGGGTGGCCCATGTGCAGTTGGTCACAGATAGATGTATTGCAGCAGTGCAGACAAAATCCTGGATTATTCTGGTATGACTGGTTCCAGGAAAAAAGATACATCCTACCAGCCAGCTCATGATATATAAGAAGTATTCTTGGCCATTGGTACTGATTTGATGCCTAGAAATGGGAGGGGACATGAAGAGGATGCTTAAGTGGCACTACTTCAGCAAAGAGAAATGTCTCTCCAGCTATTTTCTGAGTCTTTTTCTGTCTTGTTTCTACCCTGGTTGATCCCACTGTGTTTTATCCAATAATTGTTTTTTTTATCAATTGATGATATTACAATTTAATAGCATCAAATGTTCCACGTATGAGCATAGTATCAGAATAGAGCTATTGTTCTTGATACACTGCTTCCATCAAAATCCACTGACCTCTGACTTTATGTATACAATACATCTAGATGGTGAATAAAATCCCTACTTGTCAAGGCACATTATATACTTTGCTCTTCTTGGAACTCATCTACTCTGGTTTACCAAAGAAGCCCCCATCACTACTGGACTTAAGTTTTCATTGCAGTATTATTTAAAAAGTCTTGCTAAATTGGGGCCCTCAGACTCTTTCAAAATGTGTCTGAGCCAGCTACATCAAGAACCTGATGCAGCACTATAAATTGTAAACTTTCTACCTGCCAATATTTCTAAAAGCAAGTATACCCAACCATTTGTGGGCAAATAACATCTGGTCCTTCAGTTTGTCACATTTGTCTCATGGTGTTATTTTTCTTTCAACATACCTAAAATGAACAGCTACCACTTCTATAGACGCTCAAGGCAAGCATTCCCAAATGTATAGAATGATGCATTATGTGGCGCAATTTCAGCTGTTCCATCCTTTTGAGATGATGAGCACCTCTAGGTTGATATTTTACAGCTATTATCTAGAATATTAGGCACTTTGATGTTATGGGATTCACTTCTAAGGTAGAGCGCTAAGACAGAAAAAACTCTTACTCCATTATCTCATTGTATGTATTTTCACTTCTGAAAGAGTAAGCACTTCATTCTGTACTCCATTCTGAAAATGCTCCTTCGTACCTACCAAGATAAAAATCCCACGCTGCTCTCTCTGCCTTAGCCGGTAAAAGAGCTCCCTCTACTGCAGCCACATCAGAAGTCTCATCTGTAACAACCTGTGCCTCAGGTTCTTTGCCAACAGTGTATTATTTACGAGCTGTTTTCAAAGAGAAAAATAGATGTTTTTAAGGCCAGTTGAGATGTTGAACATTACAGCTGAACAGTTTTTGTCTTTCCACTTGCACCATATCACAGTTTGACAGGGATCCTTCCATGATACAAGAAAACCTCAGTATCTCTTTGATGACTACAGTTACCGAAAAGCAGACATATATTTTCACCTACATACTAAAGGGATATCTAAGTCTTGTTTTTAAATGTGGATAAAATATGTGAGTTAAGGAAAAAATATGAAAATTATGAATGAAATCTGGCCTTGCATTCCACAGAACAGAAATCCAATTTCTGACTGTTGGCTGATTGCTTCTTGTCTCTGGGATGGGTTCAGGATTCCCTTTGCAGACAGGGATAGTATGAGAATAATTCCTAATGATTGTAGATGGCTCAGAAGCATTAGTGAATGTGATTTTGAAAAACAGCAGGCCTACAACAACTCAATCTGTTGCCTCAGTGGTAAAACATTGACGACAATTATTGGCTTAGTCCATTAAAAATTCAAACCCTGCTGTTGCTTTAATATGGTTGGATTTTCAAGAGCATTCACTGAAAAAATATGCATACAAGAGTTTACACTTTACCTAATCAGCATGCCAATTCTCTGCAATATGATAATAGACATCAGTTTTCAAATGTCTTTAACCTATGATGTGAATCTCCTTGATCAAATTGGGTTTTCTCTTCCTAATCTTATCTGAATTATTTTGCTGAAATTACACAGGCAATGGAATCTGTAACACAGAGATACGTACAACCATATGGTGACATGATAAATGCTTTGAAATGATTTGAGGCAGTTTCACAACATTAAATTGTCCGTACTTTTTGCAAAACAAACTCAAAAGGATGATTTTTGTTTTTCTTCCTCAAAGCTCACCTCTTTTTCAAGATTTTCCAAAATACTGTTATGGGGTAGACCTTGTCTTAAGCTTCCCAGCTGGGTCTCAAGGAATCAGAGAAGCCAGATGATTCTCTTCCTGCTACTCTACCACAACTGCGATCAGTTATAATACCAGACGTACGATAGGCTTATACTTTTGCAGATTGGCAGCTGACCCAGGGGAACCTCTGTCTGCGGATATGTTGGAAGATGTTTAGAGAGCAAAGCCTTTGAAAAGAAGGGATGGAAAACCTTGGATGAAATTCTGAGACTTCAATTGTTTGTGGGGTGGGAGAGGTTCATGACAGAGACTGATAAAAGAGAAATAAACAAAAACCATGTGGCAGCCTTGCTACGTCTCTTTCATCAGCAGAGGTTCTGTAGGGATTGAGAACTAAGCATGCTGCCAGCTCCTTTGGTCTGTTCTGGAAGGCACTAGAGGCAGGCATGTATCGAGAAGTTGGAATACCTTGTGTTCCTCGCTTTTTAGTCTGTCTAAGTGAAAAGTGTCTCATTCCAGGCCTCATTTACAAATAGTTCCAAATCAGTTTTGCAGGAAATGGCCCCTCAAATGCAGAGCATAGCAAGAGATAGAGAGTAGGGAGGGAAGCTGTACAGGTTCCTCTTCCAGCCTGGCAACCAGCTGGAAGAGGAACCCTTCCCATACGCTCAAGCAGGATCACTGGGCCCAGACAGAATAGACCCAGAATGAGGGGAAAAATACAGAGATTTCACCAAGGATTCTTGGGCAGAGCAAGACGTGTAGGTTGTTATGTAAGTGTGTGAGAGGAAAAAGAAAGAAGAGGTGGTTGCAACCCCAGCAACTAATGAGGCTTTGGAAAGACCAGATATGACTGTTAGTGCAGAGCTGGAGTGGGAAGAGAAGAAAAAGGCTGTAGCTAAAGAAGTTTGGGAGAGAACACAGACAATGTGGAGCAGGAGAAAGTCTTTAAGCAGTGGGAAGGAAACAGAGACAAGAAATAAAAGAATCTGCATGGGAAGAGAAGGAATAGGGAGTCTGAGAGGTTAAAAGAGATTAAAAAGGGGATTTATTGCAGAAAGAGCTGTGTGAATATACAATGCAGTCTTCTGATTTGATCTCCAGAGCAACTGAGTTTCCATATGAGTTTCAACACTAAATGCAAATTATGTGCACCTAGCTGATACCCTCTGGGATCTTTCTTGTCAATCAAGCAGCCTCAGTTAGGCCTGTTAGCTCCACAACACAGCTGCACAGACACAACTCCAGTGTGGGGCAACTGTGAATAAAAGACTGAATTAAGTCTACAGTAAGGATTTGCTGTGGGCTTTACAGACCAATTACTGCAATGTGACAATGCTCTCAGTTGGAACTATGGGCTCCCAATGATGTATAGATAATAATTAATAGGTTGATATTGGAGAGGGAGGAGGAATGAAGTTATGCTTTTTTGGTTCTTGCAGTAAATAAATGGGTAATAAGCCTTGCACTTCTTGTGCTACTGGTTTCGACATGGAGAGTGGCCAATGAAGCCTTATTTTCTGCTTGAATGCGAGGAGCAGATTTGCTGTTGGACTTGCAGAAGGTCATACAGTGATGCAAGTGATTCATAGTAGCAGGACAGTGGTCTCCTGAGAGCATCCATGAAATCTGAATTTGCTAACTGGAAATAATGATATTGTGGTGGAAGGCTCTCATCTGTTGCCAAAGACTTCTTAGTAGAAGCTTATTCCAAACCATGTTTACCACAGTTGTCTCTTTTCCTTTCTCTCACCATGATCCTTTCCTGGCACTTAAAGATGAGAAGTATCATGCAATTTGCCACTTTTCTTGTCCAAACACACAAAAAAATTTGGAAATTCTGACTTTACTCAGTTTTAGGGGAAACAAATCAGCTCTGTTCACCTCAGTAGTGCTTAAATGTCAGTAAAAGTTTTATTTATGTGAAAGAGAACTTACTGACAGCTAGACCCATTTTTGAACCTCTTCAACCTCTGCTGAGTACATGAGAGTTGGACTGGAGCTCCTTGCTCCTGCAGAGGCTGTGAGGTTGAGGAGGCATTGTTTGTGACAGACCACGGGGACAGAACACAATTAGGGACTTGGAGGGCAGAGTAGGACAGGCTTCTCTTCTCTGCAGCTTTTACAAGATGTTTTTTATAAGATTTACTTCGGCAGAATCAAATTCATGGTGCAAAATGCTTTGAAATGGGAACTACTCACAATGTCCCATTTAGTTTGTTTTGATCATGGTTGAAACCTAGCAAGAGGTTGCTGCCTCTGAAGTTCAAAGTGATTCAGAACAGAACTCAAGAAATATTTCAAATATGAAAAACAACCTCCTTTTGTTTCTAATGCTTGCCATGGAAACGCCTGCAAGCCTTACTCTGACATTTTTATGACAGTCCAGTTCTTATAAAAAAATCTCTTACTACTCTTATCTACTTTAAAAGTTATATGGACTTAGAGAGATTTGTTTCTCTTGTGGTTTGGGTTTTGGGGCTTTGTGGGAGATTTTTTTTTTCCCCTGATGGGAAATGAGAGAGTAAAAAAACTGGATAGTTCCTTTTATTTACTGGAATAAAAAGTCGAATTCTAGAAAACTGTTAGTCAGAATAAAAAATAATAATAAAAAAAGGTTGAATTTCTTGAAATGCTGTTTCAGTAGTTTAAAAACATTGCTTCACTTCGATCTTTTAAAATGCCTGAACTTTGTATGTAGAAATTTAATTTCCAAACAAAATTTCACATTGAGAAGAAAAATAAAATTAGAAAAATTTAGTCACACTTGCACATATTTTGAGGTTTTTCCCCCTCCAACCACTGTTGTTTACCAGCAAAGTTACTTCGTGAAGAAAGTAAGAACAGCCTTTAGAACATCATACCTGTTTTGTCCTCAGGATTGGAACAGGATGCCAAGGTTCATCACAGTGTATTCTCCTCCTTCTTTGTGCATTAGTATCCCCTCTACAGCTATGACCCTGGAAAAGCAGACTGAAGCCTACCTAAAGAACCCAGCAGAAGGCTGTGTGCTGTAGAGGGTGTGGTGGTCCATGAGGTTCAGAAAATAATCAGCTCATGTCCTGAAGTATGAAATTCAATTATCCTCCTTTTCTCTGATCACATCACTGCAGTTATGTCTGACCATTTAAAACCCCTGTCTCAGTGCTTAGCTCTGTGCCCCCTGCAGCAGCGAATGCTGCCCTCTGACTACGCAGTTCATACAATAATCTCGCTTCAGATTTATGTCACAAACCATGGAATTTCATTGACAGTCTCAGTTCACATCTTGTGAAATGGGGTGAAAGGATGGTAGAATGGTAGGTTAATTTTTTTCTCCTCTATAACTTCATCTTTTTTTAGTGTAACACTCTCCTTTTCTAAAACAAATAAATAGAACCATGTTTTTTTCAGTTTTCATCTCCTGTATGGACTGGATTTACCAAACAGCAGCTTAAAGGGAAAAACAAGCAGAGGAGTAAGTCATGAGAAAACAGCTGTCAATTTTCTCTAGATGAATATGTATCAGTTCACTGATGTCCATGGAGTTGTTTATCTTCTACAAACAGAAGACCTACCCAGGACTTTGTAGAAGGCAACATGACATGATGATAACCATGCTGCTTTGGAAAAAATCCAAGATAACTTCATGTAGGAGTAATTCAGCATCTGACTGACATTAGCAAAGATACATCCAGTTTTCAATTGGAGAAGAACATGTGTCAACCATAGCTTATAAAGAAATCCCAGATGCAAGTGAAGTGGATCAGTGCTTGAAAATTAAAGCTCAAAGGAATGAAAATGAAAAACAGAGCCAGGGCAAGAGTGTGTTACATTCTACCACCTGAATGTTTGGGTGCCTGCAATTATACAAACCGTTTGACAAGAATGGGAACTGCTTTTGAACACCCGTGAAACAATAGCAACGAAGATTTCCAGGCAGATGTTAGTGAAATTTGTGCTGAAAGCAATGAGTGGAAGTACTAGGGGATGTGGGGAAACAAATGGCAGAGATATTGGGAAATAATTTCTGCTTCTGCTCTACCAGGATATATCTTACATGCTGGTAAATCAGTAGTTGTTTTTCAGTATGGTTGACACTTTTTGAAGGCATTTGTACAGTTTCATTCCCCTGCAGCATAGCCATCTTACAATTTTAATGCTTTTGTTCTTTCACATTAACTTAGGTAATACTATAATGCTAAGTAAGGAAAATTACTGTTGTAGAGAGAGATGATAACACTTTGAACTGCATCCAAAGCATTATGCAGGTAAGACTCAATATTACAATGTCCACCTCAGATGCTTGAATTAGGTTAATATTTTTCATGTTAGTTTACCAAATTCCTTTTTTTTTACTTTATTCATTTTTTTAACAATTCATTTAAAAATAACTTAGAAACTCTCAGACATTGCCCAGAGAGGAGTCTCCTTCTTCCCTGGAGATATTCAGAAGCCTTCTGGGCACAATTGTGAATAACATGCTCTAGGAGATCCTGCTTGAGAAGGGTGTTTGGTCTAGATGACCTCTGGTGATCCCTTCCACCCTTATCCATTCTGTGATTCTGGAAATATGCCTACATGTATTTACTTTTTAATTTTCATTTTTAAAGATAGAAAAGGCTTCAAAAGCTGTTTTAGTACAATGTACCTGTCTGGATTCAGATTATTTAGGATTACAGAATAAAAGATTAGGAGAAAGGTTACATTTGGATTTCTCAAGGGATACACCTTTATATTCTTCAGCAGTGTTGAAAAGAATCATATTTGCTCTTACTGCAATGAAAGTTAAATGGAAATGGGCTGTGTTACCCTTAGAAAAGACAGATCTTGTGTATCACTTCAGCACTATGCAAGAATGAATGCCAAAAAATATTTCTCAAGTAGAAGCCAGAAGGCTGCAGAACATGTTGTTTGGTCCTCTCAGAAGATCTGAAATCTCTGCATTCCTCCTAATTTACACCCTACTATTCTGATCCCATAGCTCACTGCTTATTCCTTCTTAATAGTCTTTCTTTTCCTTCTCTTAGCTGGTTTGCAATTTTCATTCTCCACTAGCATGATACGAAAAATCATGTATTTGACATTTGGGACCTAGCATTTAAAAATAAAATTAAAATATCAAGGTTATCTAACCATTGTTTATATAGTTTTAACAAGTCAAAGAGAGGGGCAGAAAAGCCCTATATTTTGTGTTTCCTCCATCCAGTGCTACGATGCTATTAGCGTTTCTGTGTTCGTGCTCAAAATATCTTATATTTTTTCTTTATATGTTTCTGTGACAAGTAGTAATTCCCTCTCCTGAGGAATCACACAAAATCTCTCTCTCCTTATTTCGTTGTGGGGTCTGCAATCCTCACAGATTTTACAAGTTACGCTTTTTAGAAGGGTGGTCTGTCTGCATAAGAGTCCAGTGACTCTGCTTTGGTTTTCAATACATTGCTCTTGGCTTGATATCTGCTGAAGATGGGTTATGTGTCTTGTGCTCACAAGGCAAAATTTTTTCTAAGCTATTGAGTTGGACAGGTTGCTCATGATCTGCTTTTTTCTTATGCTCAGATTTCTGAAAACAATACAACGGAAGTGGAAGAATATTGTTTTGAAATGGATCAGCCCTCTTTTTTTATGGAGACTAGTGAAATCCTTTTGTTTTCAAACCATTTTACATGTCAGTCACAGTGTACTGTTCAGGTTCATGTACACAGAGGTACAGGGCAAGTTAGGAAATACTAAAGTGATGAATAGCTCTTTTTAAAATTTATCTAGACAGCCCCAGCAGATTGCTACTGTTACTGCTCCCCACCCATCGTATGTAAAGTGGGTTATATGTGCTTCTGAAGCAAATGAAAATGATGCCACAACAGAAGGATCCTGAAAGAGAAATCAATTCCAATTGGGAGTACAAGTTTGTTCTTATCAAATCAGAATTGAAGCAAAGAGCTGTGGAGGTGTAAACTGGACTATATTCAGCAGGTATAATGGTACAGCATTGGCAAACTGTTCTTTTATCCTTTGCCCTCTTATGACCTTTCATTATGAGACAGTAACTGTATTGCATGTAAGAGTATTGCTTGAGAAAAAAAGTCCACAGACCTGTTTCAGCAACACAAGATTCTGGATTTGGTGCTGGGGGGGCGACAGTAAAAGCAGGCTTCAACAGTAGCATGTGTGTGTCTTATGACAAAGAACAAAATTGAATATGATGTTGTTCATCATGACCAGCAAACAAGAAATTTGTTGTTAAGAAACTACTTACCAGAAACTAAGCAGCACTCCATAAATTTCAAGGAAATCTTTGACCGCACCAGCATGAGTTTTTCTAGGCTTTATGGGGTTAGGCTGCAAGCATGGAAATTCATGCATTGAGTATGCAATGGGAGAACTTTCTGAGTGTTCCTGGAACACAGCAGAAAAGCATGCTGAGAACTGGAGGAACAACTTAGCAATAAAAAGGTGAATACAACAAATAGTTCCCAGGGTATGAGCTTTCAGGCAATGCAAATTAATTCCTTATCCCATCTGGTCTGCAAGTAATGGGTGAACCTCAAAATAAGCAGAGTTTGGTTAAGAATTCAATAGCTGGAATCTCTCAGCAGTCAGAATCATATGACGCTGTGCTTTATCTCCAAAATGCCTATCCTCACAAAACCCGAGCAGCAGAGCGCTTGTTAGTATATTGTATTTGATTAACTCCTGAAACTGGAAGTACAGCAATTACCACACACAAAAAAAAAAAAGGTTAGCACCATCTGCTGCAGGCTTCAGGTTGTCTTTCAATATTTCCTCTAACATGCTGAACAAAGTCATGATGGTGTTTGGTCCTGAGGTTTGGTTAGACTCCACTCCAGCAGGAAATGCTGGCTTGGAGCAGGTTTCATATGTAGGCTTCATCCTGGAATTATATCAGAAAGCATCACTGAAATGCAGAAACTGTTTGCTGCAGAAGGCAGAGGGTCTAAGCAAAGAGATTCTGGTATAAACAAGTGAAAAATCAGTATTACTGACCAGAATTACTTTTATGGGTTAGAAGACTGGAAAAGCCTGACATTTCTCTGGGCATGTCTAACTGGCATGTTTGCTGCAGATAACCCAGGCTGCCATTGACTCGGCCAGAAAATGAAGGACTAATATTTTCCTTGTATAAACTGTTCCTGAGCGCTTTCCCCAAAGTATTGGACATGCTTTTCATCAATATATGTTGGCATGACTTCTTTTTCCATCTGCTTGGAAGAGGGGGGCAGGATGGAGTCAGTATTTTAATTTCTAATAAGCATACCAGTTACACTGCCAAAACGTTGGAAACCTTCACTCAACAACAGTATTTAGAGTTTCCATTTGCTTTGGCTTCCTCCTCTAGATGCCAGTGTTGTGGAAGAATATTTCTTGTATGAGCAGGAAATGTGAACGAAAGCTTAATCATGCCAATCCAGCCAGTCAGTAGATATGGCACCCCAATGAGAACAAGGTACATGAGTTTACAGAACAAAGTGGGGTAGGAGGGGCTGTTCTTCTTAAGGCATTGAAAATTCAATGTGGAAAATCCAAAGGGAAGCAGATCCCCAGCATAGCCCCTGTAGGTCATCACAGATGCCTTATGCTTGTGCTTGCTTTTTTCATATAAAAGTTACTGCTCTGGCAAGTGCATGGAGTGGGATGATTGGTGGCATAATGACAGTTTTAGTTATGGGCGTTATTATCTGCCACCTACTGAACAGTAATTAATAAAATCTGCCCTGAACAATTCTGCTGGCTTGTTGAATGCTGACATGTGCAACAAATTCTAAAGGGAAGAGACGCTCCGTCTGAGGTCCCACCCATTCATTCCCCACCATCCGCCTCATCTTCTCATTCTACTTAGAAGCAATTTATTTTCTTTTTTTTTCGCCTTTTTTTTTTGTCTCTGCCCCTCCTCTCTCCCCTCCTCCCCCCCCCTCGCAAAGGTTACAGTGTATAAAAAAAGACTGTTAAATATTTGGCTCTTTGGTCTGTGTTTCAAGAAATGTCATGGATGTCATTGGTGTGGTACAATTAGAGCTCTATTCTGAATTCCCAACAAATGGGGTTTATTTGTTTATGTTGATGCTTTGTAGCTCTGAGAGTTCTGTATGTTGCTGAAAATCACTGGTTGAAAATCACTCACTCTGTAAGTGCAGCTTCTCTTGCTCAGTAATCACCTTGTCTGTGTTTTGTTACATAGTTCTTATGTTTAATTTTACTACAGTTCTTCAAGAGACACTATCTGCCAAAAATAAAGGAAAATATTTATTCTCTTCAATCTGAGGGAATAATTGTACTGTTGTTGGGTCAAAACATTCAGAGAGACATACTCTTTTTAAGTAGTGTTCCCTTAAATTGCTGTCACATTTTCAAGCTAACTGCTATACGACACTGCCAGATCTGCATGCAGTTTAATTAATGCTGATCACACAGGCAGGTAAATCAGGTGGAGCTCCCCAGAGTTTGATATGGTTATCATTTTCAGAGCGCCTAAACTCATATTTCTACAATTGAACATGATGTTCAAATTCTGACTTCTGCTAAAGTATGCATATCTAGATTGATTGTCTCAAGTAGACAAATAATTTTATAGCTTTATAGATGTGAAACTCAGAATGACATTAAGTGTGTATTTCTCTCACACAGTACCATGCTACTGTTCTATACAGATACCCAAAGATAACAACATCTGAGCAAGCTTCAGGGGACTGGAATCAATAAAGCCATGGAAAAGTGGCACTCAGTTTAAAGGCAAATGTGAGTGTGACTGGAATTAAATTTACATCTGCTCTTAATCATGCTGCAGTCATTGCTTTCATTAATTTTATCGGACATATCAGGTGTAATTTTATCAGGTGAGTCCCATGAAATCGTAGACAATGTACATTATTCCATGGCTCCTTTGTAGCATTTGGAAACAGGTGCTGTTGACCCACTTTTGTGGAATACAAAACTGAATGAGAAGGAAGAGACTACCCACTTCTCCCCAAAAAGGTTTAGACAGGAGTTAACTGTCCTGAATTTGACTACTTTGAATAAAAGTGAGAAAGTGCAGAGTATAAGTGAGAAACTGCTGAGTATGTTTTATATACATGCACATTTTCTTTTTTAGCAGTAGTGACTCAAGACAACTGGAAACTTGGCACCTTTCCTTATCCCACGTCTGGCATTGTGCCCACTCTGTACATAGAAGAAGTGAAAAAATTTTCAATTTCTCCAATCCAATTCATTATGCAGTGGTTGCACAAGTTGCCACATGTGTGCTGTTAGGAAGTCCCAGCACAAATGGAAATAGAACTTGTCACAAAATATAGGCATTCATCACTGGTGATGCTGAGCTTCCCCACTTGGAGAATGATTAGCTGTCTAGAAGTTCATTTACAAATTGATCAAAGCCATGAAATGGGGCCGACTTGGCTAATCCTGTTTATTCCCTCATGCCATTTGAAATAAATTGGAGGAAGACCTAATGTTGTTGTATATCACAGGTAAGAAAGGCTGTCTGCCCTGAGATTTGTAGATCCCCTTTTCACTAGAATAAAAGGCAACTTTTTACAATTACTTTTTCAATTCACATGGTGTATGGATTTAGCATAGCAAAAAAACCCCAAAACCTGAGGTTAAATAATATATGATCAGGCCCTGCTCAGAGCAGCCACTGACTGCATAAAACATGTGGGAGATCCTTAGACTGTATGTCCAGGAGAATAAGAGAAATTGAAACCTTCATAAGAAAATGGTTGCAATGTCACTTAGACTACTAACTGGCAATGTCTCTGTTAACAACAGGAAGGGTTATGCTGAGTGAAGCCACTTCTCGAAATATGAATTAAATGTTACTGATTTTTTCCTAGCTCTCTTTTGGTTTTGGTCATTCTTAGAATCAAAAAAGTGGAAAATGGTTTTAATATAAACTTAATGAGCGTTTGGAGCAGGGGTTTTGTTATTGGATATATCTCCAGTGCAAATGTACGTACGATCAGATATGATGTTTCATATATTAATTTTAGAGGACAGGTACTGCACAGCACCCATTACAATGAAGTCTCAGTTCTGGTGGGAGACAATTTGCACAGTGCAATCCAATAATTTTTGTGATAACAGACAGAACAATACATACAGCAGAGATGCCTTTCATATTAAGAAGATAACCTTTCATATTAGGAAGATATCAGTGGTTTCCCTTATTTGATAATGCCATGAGACAGCAATATTCCACCTGCTCGCATTGCACCCAAATGGATGCAGGTTCACCTTTCTGGTTCTGTTCTACTTGAAACAGTGTCTGCTCAAATGGATTCTGTGGCTCATCTTGGCAGCTTGGAGAAGTTTGGTTCAAGGGGTCCCTTTTTTTGTTGACAGTGGTTCTTTTCATGGCTGTCTCTATGGCCCCTAGTTCCAGCTGGAGTCTGAAATGGAAGTTATGTGTTAATGCTCCGCAGCAGAGGCTGAGGTTTTCCAGCCCAGCCAGATGCTGGAAATCTTGGAAATCTTACTAAAGAGCCTGCATATGTCTGCCAGCTCAGTTGTTGCTTGGTTGTCTACAGCTGTGGAGTACTGGCTTTGATGACCTGGATGCCCCCTGCCAGGCCTGTGTTCGCATATTCAGATTTAGATGGTTTGATTGGGACTTAGAAAGAAAGAGAGAATTTTTTAGATACTTTGACAATTTTTACCCTACCCTCTCCACATAAGGTCAGTGCTGGCAGGTTGCAGTGTACCTTGAGAATGGTATGGCAAAAAGCTGTAAAGGCTGGAAGCAGGTTGTTACTTGAAGGAGAAACAGTGGCTATGCTTTTGCACTTTTACACTGAAATCGTATTAAACCTTACCAACAATTTTTTTTCTGGGTAGCTTTTTCTTTTGCCGGATCCTTTATGCTGGGCAATGTACTGAGAAGGCAGAACTCATCTTTTCCATGCCTGGCCTTTTCCTCTTGTAAGGAGAGGGCTAATGATAATTCTGCATTGAGAGTGCAAGTAACTTTAAGTACTTCACTTATTCCCCCTGTTCTGAACAATTGCATAGATAGTACATTGGCTTGTGATATTAGCTTGGTACACAAAAGCTTCTCTTATAAAGAAATAAGAGTATAATAATAATAATAATATATAGTAGCGTAATAGTATAATAATAGTAATAGTATAATAATAATTCTTTATTTTTTGCATCTTCTGCCCAGTGTCAAGTGTTAGGCTGCTGCTGCCTGTTAGGTTAAGAGTGTAACTGCTGATTTGTCAGATAACACTGGGGATCAGTGAGTATGCACTAACAGCCACAGCCACCAGTAATACTAGATTCTGTTACATGTTAGGTGTACCTCTTAGAGGAGAGAGTAAGTAAAGAGAACAAACATCTTACCATAACCCAAGTCTAGATGGGAACAGGGAAAAATTGTTTGTGCCAACCCTTCTCCTCTCTCCCCACTTTTGTCCCACCATTTTAGTACCAAATAAAACACAAACCTTTGGAGTATCTAAGCTGTTGGAATAAAATGTTCTTTCATGTCTGGTTTCCCTCTGGGTCTGGAGGCAGAAATGCCAGAATACCACAAGACAAGCCTCTTGCATGTTACTTCTAATCATGGGTAGGAATCTGGCCTGCTCCCCAGAAGGGCCCTAGATGTGTTACAGGATTAGCAGGCAACCTCCCAGAGCTCTGGGAAGTAAAGCAGTGTCAGACCATCAACTCCTTAGACTGTACATTCTTGATTATTGGGCACATGCAGACTTTCCCATGCAAATGTATGAAGCACATGACAGATTTTCAAACATATAATAGGGCCAGTTTGTGGCAACTTTTGTGAACAGACCATGAAAAGTATTTATTGCCCAAAATGCCCAACAAAGGTGTGTAGATCTCAGCTGTTCTCAATTCTCTTTCAATTTACAGCTTTCCCTCTATGTTGTTGTTTAAGGCACAAATATATTAATAAATGAAAGAGGACATTTCCATGAAAATAAAAATGGCATTTCTGAAAATATGTACAAATAAGTGCAAGTTTCTCAGAGAACAAAGATAGAAAGTAAGAATGTGGTTACGTTTGTTAGTTTAAGAGCATTCTTTGGGCTTCTGTGTATGGCAGCAAAATCCCTCCAGGCTGTCTATCTTCCCTTACCCTGACAAAGTGCTCTCATTAAGAGCTTAAAGATGTTATTGCAATACTATTCATAATGTATACACTTTGCAGCCCTTCACATCTGTTTGCTGCACTATTTATCTAATCATCAAGACCCGTATTCATATTTGCTTTGGAGATAACAGGCCAGGATACCAAAGGATTCCTGGGCTGAGAGGAAATGGCAGAGTATTGCTGTAATGGAATAATTAAAGGCTTCAAGGTCAGACTAGGGAAATCCAGAATGCTGTGGTGTGGAGAGAATCACAGGATACACAGCACTGTCCCATTTTTAATGGCACTTGTGTGATGAAAACCACCTGAACATTACATTCCAACAAAAATGCTTCTGCCAGAGATTCTGATAGGTGACTGATATTCTCAACCACACATTAAGAGAGATGACAGGTTTGACTTTGTATTGAGGAATTATGAGGAATCCAGGCTGCTTGTGAGAGCAGAGAGCTTGCTCTCCATCAGGCACTGACAGATCACATGTGAGTCAGTCAGACAGCTCTCTTCTTGCTGACCTCTCAGTTTGACTGTCTTGCATCAAAGACCTCTGATGCCAGAGCAAAATACAGTATGAAGGTGAAGTCTGTGTTCTTTTCAGTATGTACTTGTAGATAAAATATATTCCCATATCACTTCTACTGCTAATATGTGGAGTTGCAGAATGTTCATATATGTGATTTATTATAGAAATGGGTTCAGCGGCCTAGATCCCTGGGTGCTACTTAGGTTTCATTTCAAAAATTCCAAGAGAAAGAGAACTATAGAAAATTTCAGTGCAGAACAATGCTTTATAAGGCAACACTTTTCAATTATTTCATATCTGTTCACTGAGAGATGTGTATATGCTATATAAAATGGATGAAATTAATAAAAATTTTCAAGTCAAACCTAAATAATTTAAAAGTTGGAATTATGAAATAAGGTTTCCTGGATACTTTTCAGGTGTTACTTTGTAGATAGCAGTAGATAGCAATGAAGCTTCCACTGGAAATACTGCAAGTAGTTCCATATGGCATCTAAATATGGCTTGTGAAGCAAGAGTTAAGGGAAACACAAGAAAAGGTGTATATTGTGAGAGGTAAAGAATAAGGATGTGTATAATAAACAGTAGTTACAGAGTGCAGGCTATTTTCTGGACCAACGTGAGTTTTATCATAAAAATTTTATCATCAAAAATAAAAGCTTCTGAGCTGCTAGGCTTACTGAATTAGAGCCATACTCAGGACAGTATGGCTGTAGCAAACTCCAACTCTTTATGACCTGGCAGTTGGATACTTAAAACAAGTGCGAGGACATTTCAGCTGTCTAAACATTGTCCAGTGTTTTGTAGAGATCTTTATGGAAGAGAGTTTTAAAGAGACATTTGAAGAATTTTAGGGTCACGTGCTCCTTCATCTGGTTAATGTCACTAGCAAATCAATTCTAAACAAACAACTGTTAAAGTGTGTATTTAAGAAATTGAGAAGACTTGCCAAAATAAAAGAGATTCAAAGTTTATAAAAAGATGGAGCTGCAGTCTGCAAGAGTAGTTTACCAGCCTCCAGGCAATACTGAAACTTCTCATTTTCCTCAGCTATAGAGGCAGTCTAAATAAATTGTTTTGGCAACCAAGTCCTTTCTTCTATTACAGACCAAAAGGATATTTTACAGTAGGGCATATGATGGGTCCCCTTGACTATCATGTCCCATAGCAGGGTAAGGCCTACTATGAGACTGGGGATGCATTCTGCATGACCAGAATTCCCACGTGCTCTGCAATGCTACTGTGCTCATTTGAAGGATATTGGCCTCTGTTCACTCAGTTGATGTAGCTGCAATTGCCCAACAGCCTTAATCTCTGTTAACTGGCTATGAAGGTGTTCTGCTTGGAAAGTTTCTGTCTCTACTTTAGAGTACCCAGAGCCCAAATCTATTTTCTCTCGCTCTATCAAAAGCTCAGTTTGATTATGGATTTAGGGAGAACAAATAATATGATCATTGATGTTTCTGACTTGGAAATACAGTAGAAGCAACTGGAACTGGTTATACCCTTAAAACTTCAATGGAAAATCCCTTTTGAGTTTGCTCTAAAATTCTGCCTTCTTTCAACTTCTTCCTACACTGTATCTCCTTTATTTATAGTGATCTGACTCAAAGAGCCCCACATGAACTCTGCTGAACTAACAGAAATTGTTAGTAGACATGAGAGCAGCTCTTCAGACACATTCCTGTTTTCTTACCTGGGTATTAAGAAGTGTTTATCTGCCACTGGTTTCCCCCAGAAAGTGAATTGGCATAGAGGCTGCTGAAAACTGGTGCGGACTCACCTGTAACATTGTGTGTAGTTTTGGTCACCGCAATATAAGAAAGATACTAAGAATTAGAAAGTATCCAAAGGAGGACAAGGAAGACGGTGAAGGGCCTTAAGGGGAAGCCGTATGAGGAGCAGATGAGGGCACTTGGTCTGTTGAGCCTAGAGAAGAGGAGACTGAGGGGAGACCTCATTACAGCTTCCGTGTGAAGGGAAGAGGAGGACAGGATCTCATTTCTTCTCTGTGGTGACCAGTGACAGAACCCAAGGGAGTGGCCTGAAGTTGTGCCAGGGGAGGTTTAGGTTGGATATTAGAAAAGATTCTTCACCCAGAGGGTGGTTGGGCACTGGAACAGGCTCCCCAGGGAAGTGGTCACAGCACCAAGCTTGACAGAGTTCCAGAAGCATTTGGATGATGCTCTTGGGTACATGGTGTAACTCTTGGGGTTGGTCCTGTGCAGGGCCAGGAGTTGGACTTGATGATCCTTGTTGGGCCTCTTCCAACTCTGCATATTCTGTGATTCTGTGAAAATTACCTTAAGGCCAGGGAATGGAATGTGCTATTTTTGGCCAGAACTGGCTATTGTAGCAAACCATAACCTCTGAATTTCAGGGGAGTGGACAAAAGAGACTCAGGCTGAACCCAGAGATGGGCTAGCAAACAAACTCACTGCAGTAGGTATTGCAGCTATTTAACTACTGAATCTTCTCTCTGTTTCCCGTTATCCATGCACAGGACCTCTGGAGATGGTGTACATTGTGGAAGAACGTATTGAACATGTTGCACTGATTCTAGTTTGATTCTGGTTGTCACAAAAGAAAAGTACACTAGGATTTGCACAGTTTTTAATGTGCCTAATGGTATGGCTAGTGGTTCAAAAGATGTGAATTCTGCACCTGCTTTTTTTTCCTGGCTTCTCAGGTGATCATGAGAAAGTCGCTTTATGAATTTCCTTCTTTTCCCTTTCCCCACCACTGAAGTTGGATCTGCTTTGTAAAACACTTGAAAATCTGTGGATGAGAAGTATAAGATACTGGTCCGCACTGGTGAGATTGTGTAGTCTTATAGTCATATTAATAGCAAAAAAGTTGACTTTGTGTAGTCTATGTATCTGGACTGAAGATTAGGACCTAATCAGAGATGTGATTAGTTGGGTTTTCACAACCTGGCTAGGGCTTTGTCCACCACCCCCTGGCAAACCCAAGACATCAGTAAAGGACAGGAGACCACTTCTTTATATGCTTTTACTATTTAGAGATCTGAGGAGAGACAGTGACCAGCAGGAATGGCCGTGATGAGCAGCACACCCCACTGCCTGTCACAGTCACAGGTTAATTAGGGTACAGTAATTTGTGAGAACGTTAATAAATACAAATCACTCTCTAGAGGGCTGCAATACATTATTTTGCCTCTCAACAATAACAGACCTTATTATCTTTCAGGGAGAAGCTCCTGTCAGGGCAATCAAGGATGGCTACTTTTAATGAAGACAAACGATCTCCTTCAAAGGAGCGGTGAGCCTTGATTTGGCTTAATGGCTCACTAGTATGAAGCATGGATTTAATCAGAGCTCCAGCTTCTGTCACGCATGGGTCTTGAAGTCAGGTAATTGGAGGCAGGTGCTTAGTACAATTTAAATGAAACGTCTAGTTAATAAGGACAGTTTGAAACATGCATTTTATACACCTCCCCCAAGCCCTAGTCCTCTCAGGGACATGAAGGCAGCCAACTGTGGTCAGGAATCAAATGACTTAATTTCTCAGCATTGTCTTTCTCACTCCCAACCTTTTGCTACTACTTTTGGCTTGCCAGATTCCCAGTTGGAGTGATCTTCTTTCAGACAAGATGGGCAACTGATGGGCTGTCAGAGCTCAGTGTGCTTTGTTTTGTGCTGGAAGAGGTAGGCGAGCCAAAATCTGGACAGAGGTGAGGCTCTTAGGCATCTCAAAGTCTGATGAGGGAAAGAGAAGGAGCAGGGTAGTTTCCCTAAAATGTGTATTACCCCTAACTGTGGATCTGAATGAGGGAATTTGGCTTTCCAGACTGTACTGTGCAGGCCATTTTAGATGGTCGCAACTGTTATGTTGAAATTGGAGGATGTATAACCCCCAGTGCCTCTCATAATCAAAACTGAGGAATTTTCCGAAGAACACCAAGGCCCCTTTTCTCCTGCCTGCTAACCTTTTATGTTACTTTTGAAGAACATCATCACAGTTTGTATTTATATCCATATCTTTTTCCTTTTTTGTTGGTGATGGGGCATGAAGGGGATCAGATCCTCTGAACTTGTGGATGCCAGCAAGAAACTTCCCACCACCTGTGATCTATGTGCATTTTCATTTGGAACCATGTAGGAATTGTCAGCACCAATAAGTCATATGCTTTAAAGAGAAGTCTTATGACATTTGTGTTTGTTTTTTCCCCCCTTGATGACCTAGATCATCGAGTCATTCTGGTAATGAAGTAAAAAATGCTTGTGTCTGGGAAGAAAATCTGAACATATTATCTCAAACAACAATATTCCAATGCCTCACTGAAAAATAAATATTTATTTTTTTAATGAACCTTGCAGTTTTGAAGAAAGACCTCTTTTATTTTCAACATTTGATTTTCAGCAACACTGAACCTTATAGAGTATATAGGAAGTTATAAGGGGTTCAGTGAATTATCTCTAATACATTTGTCATATTCTAGATTTTCAGATGTGAATCAACAGAAAACCAAACTGGGTTTTAAATGCTTACTATCAGTTACTTAAAAGTAGAGTCTAACAGGCAAAAGGATAAGAGCAGTACTGTAGGTACTATAGAATCTTCCTTGTCCCTTTTAGGCCTTTCTGCCATGCCTTGGAAATAACAGCTAAGAGGTGGTGAATTTGTAACAAAAACAAGATTTTACTTCTGAGGGAGCAAGTAATTAGCCACTGGGTGTGGAAGTATTTTCCATTAGCAATTTTTTAAACTCAGACTGGAACACAACTAAGCCTGTAGGGACTGCTTGACTGGGAGAAACCGAAAGTCTTCGCTACAGAGAGATTTCTATAATCAGCTGCTGTAAGACTCATTTTTTTAGTCAAGGAAATACAGGAAACGAGGACCACTGATGCAATTAAGGAGTCAGATATTTCTATGTGCTTTCTCAGGGTGATGTATGCTGTTCTGCTTTGCAGCAGGGCCAGGCAACAGGTAGGGCTGTCTCTATACAGCAGGACTAAAGTTACTAAACCTGAGCCATGGTAGGTAGGTACACCTGTTCCTAAGAGCATGAGATGGCAGTGATATTGGAAATTGATTTCTCTCCATTAATACTTCATTACAGCAGGACCGTTCAAGACCAGTTTCCCACTAAGGAATCCTTTTTAGAGAAGAATTAAAGTAATCCCTAGCTCAAGTTGCTTACTGAACTGCTTGAAAACAAGAATTGTTCCTGAGGCCCTCTGCAGTTTTGTCTAGATTTTGGGAAACCAAAGAGGGTTTGGCTTTACAGATACATCTTGAAATTCATTGTTGATTTTTTTTTCATTCTTTTACCTTGATCTGTTTTTTTTTTAATTGGGAGAAAAATGATAGCTATAATTAACAGATGAGAAATAGAACAATATTGAGAAGGCAAATGGATCAAGAAAAGGGTCAGAACTAAAATATGGACCTTTTAGATTGGAAGTTAATGTTCATCTGATCAGTCCTGCTACCCTCCTCCATTATAGCTTGAATTGCTTACAGTAGCCTCAAAGGTGGAAAATTTCCCACTAGTTACAAAACAAATAACAAGCAGAATGTTCAGATGGCCTTTCAATTTCATAGCCAGATGTCTTTGCAACTCAGGCAGTGCAAAAGAGCTGCCAGCTAGTAGATTACTAAGTCTGGCTAAATTGGATACCAGAAGCAGCAGCCATTCAATAACTTGGGCTGCACCACAAACTGAACAAGGCTGGTTGATGTGTGAGCAAATGTATCATGTCATTTGTGATCATGTCTGTAGTGAAGGAGAGAAGGAATGTTCTGTAAGTGGCTGAGGTTTGTGCTTCCAATCCTGCAGTCACTTCCTATTCATGTATGTGTAAGCAGGGTTTGTCATGGGTATGCATGACAATGAATGCTGATGGGAGGGAGAAAAGAAGGGCAATTTGATTCTGTACCAGATGACAAGGTGTTACAATGTCCACTTTGTCTTTTAAATGTTGGTTGCTTCTGTGGACCTGTCAAAGCAAGATGTTTATGGCAGGAAGAGAAACTATTATTCTGTCAGAAAATGAAGCAATGGAAATAGAATGATACTGTTTCTAATCATTGTCCTAGCTGAGGAAAAAGAGGAGTTCCCAGAAGAAGAGAAGGTATTTGTGGTAACTGTAGAGATCTCTTTTGTTGATGTAGGAAAAAAAAAACAGTGGAGAGAAAGCCCAGGCTGGAATTGTAGTTCCTCTCTCCTTCTTAGGAAGAAAAATTAGGACCATATAATCATGAAGTGGTGAGTGGTTTGTGTGTGTTCTGTCTGCAGCCATGGACTTCTCAAAAGATATATACAATTCTTACAGACAACTCACACCTTAAAATGAGGGTATTCCAGTTCTAGATTGGAAGCTATTTTGGTAGGCCAGGAGGAGAACGGAACTGCCCTGCAGTGAGCAGGGCACAAGACTAACCAGGGTTACTTGCTGAGTCACAGCAATAATGCAAGAGACTAATTCCTGAGCCGAATCACCAGTATGACTGTTGTCAGCTTGTCAGGGCACAACGAGTAAGGCCAAACTGTGTTTATTCTTCTGCATGCCCTTGGCTGCTGTATACACTGTAGGGACCATTGTTCAATCTATTCCCAGCTACACAGGTTGGGACAAACAGGCTTTGCTACTTTTATAGACAAAGATCTCTTCAGTACAATGT
This sequence comes from Pachyramphus minor, assembly GCA_013397135.1. Classification (NCBI taxonomy): domain Eukaryota; kingdom Metazoa; phylum Chordata; class Aves; order Passeriformes; family Tyrannidae; genus Pachyramphus; species Pachyramphus minor. Next base: position 335,980 of record VYXB01007518.1, read on the forward strand.
CACTTGTGAGAGCTGGTGCAATGGAAACCAGCTGCCATGCTTCCCTATGAGCAAGGCTGCAGAAATAAGGCACCAGGACAGAGGTTCATTGATACTGATCAGGATTCACTTTCCCAAATCAGGGATTTCTTCATGGTAAGGCCAAGTCATTTTGTCTCCATGTGTACTTTACTTCAGTGTTTGTAAAAAAGCCCATAAATAATGTAGTCAGAAGTAAAATTGTTTGAAGCCCTCCATGAAAGGTTCTATACAAGCCCAAACTGCCATAGTAAAGCCAGCCCCAACAATACCTCATGGAATGTGTGCCTTTCATGTTTGTTCTGAGGCTATGGGGAACAATCCCCTTTCAGGACAATAGTTGTCTGCAATTCATGGTGAATTTCCCTCCCTTCTCTCATTAAAATCCATTCATTTTCAGTTCAGCCTCTTCATTCTCAAAAATACGTCTTGGATATTTGTCAACTTCTATTCATCTTACTTAGTCTGTGCATCTAGTATCTTTGAGACTAAACACTCCCTCTGATGGCAGACCCTTAGGAGTGTTATTCTGCCAATTGGGACGCATAAGGAGAGCCTCTTGGCAGGCTGGCTTATTTTTGGGGAAGAGAGAGACATTTTTGAGTAGTGAGACCTCAGGCATTTATGCTGTGCAGGACACCACAATACTCAGCACTCAGTGAAACTCAGAAGAGAACCACTACCTTGAAAAGCAAAATGCTTACTGGCAAATGTTTTTTCAAAATTATATTGGAAAGTTGACTTCAGTGCCCAGTTTAGTTCACTGCTCCCTGTGCAGTTTTGGGCAGGCCACTTCATCTAAGTCTGTAGCCTGGAAAGCAATAACACAAACTTCCTTCTTCTGCATGTTATTCTGTCTGCTTCCTGCTCTGACCTGTTTCAAGTAGAGGAGAGCAGAACTGTGATGGTGTTATTCCCTAGCAGTAGGTGAAGGAAGATTGACTCCTATCAGATTAAACCGATCCAACTGTGAAATAATAGCAGCTTTGGCTCACTAGCAATTTAGCAGTGTTTCATTCACTGACAAGGGAAGACTCTGTCCTCAGCTCCTTACATTTGCTGGTTTACCCTGTTCTCTTTAAAGGGGAAAGACACTGTGGATGACTGACTCTCAAGCAGGAGGCTTCTACTGCCCTGCCTCGAGAGATCCTTGAGAGCTTAGTGACATCTGGTGGAAAATGGAAGGATCACAAGCCCTTTGTGATCACCAAAGTATTTCTAAAAACGAGTCTTCAAAATAGTCCCCGAAAAACAAACAACAAAAATGTATTGATTTTTTTCTCAGAACCATAAGAGTAAAAAAATCAAAGCATGACGTTATAATGATATATACCAAACGCTGTATAGTTTGGAGATCAAAGTGCTTGAAATGCTTCTGGGACAGAACAGAGCTGAAATATGAGGAATTTGGCATTGGATTTTTGCAGGCATGTAAATTATCAGCCTAATCAAAATATCAGTATAAAAAACAAAATTATGCAGGTCACATTTGCTCATCATGTAGCACCAGACCCCTGTGATAGAAACAGTCTCCATTATGTTTAAACTTTGCTCAAAGTACGTATATGTCTTTGCCTGGAATGTACCATTGTGGGTTTGTTCCACAACCCACTTGTGAGCAGTTACATATGTGTTCTCAGAGTTAGGATGAGGTGTGGGTCTGGCAATGGACACAATGCTTCAGTGAAGGGAAAAGGAGTGAAGTTAATATTATATTCAGGCTAATTCTGGTAGGGAAAGAGAAAAGGTGTTGCATGAAGATCATATGAATTATCTTGTTTGATCTACACGCATATGCATGTGAATCGGTTTTTCCATTTTTTTCCTAGATCTTTTAAATCCTGTAAACATAACCACTACTGCTTTTCCTCTCATTTTTGTAAGTGCCCTTTTTGGATCTGGTTTGGTACAGCATTTCTGCAGCTTCACAAGATGGAGCAAGTATTAACCAACAAAATTTTCTCGCAGTGTCTTTTAGTTATTGAAACAGTACATCCCCTGGAAGACAGAGGATTCCCTGTATTTGCCAAAGGTTTTGTGAGGCTTTTGATAAAGGGGGGAAATCTGAAATATTACTAATCAGTCTCCTTTTCCCCTTAATCTCTTTTTAGAATTTGTAATGGAAAAGAGTGAATTTAGAAGGAGGAAATCAGTAAAATGATGGTCAAAGTTTTAAGAAGCGATTGTGAAGGCTATAGCACAGATTCAGCTGCTGCTGAGGATCCAGAATATGGATACACATTGAAGAATGCTCAACTGGGATCTTAGATTCACTGGTAAGTTTAAACAATCACAGCCTATTGCTGCAACCTATTTGTCTTCTCATTCTCTGGTAAGAACGAATTAGGTTAGAGGACAGAGCAAGGTGGATTTCCAGCCTACCAAGTCCAATGTGGATGCCCTCTTCACTACTTAGAGTTTTTCACTCTAAGGATTCATGTTGTCTGCCCTGAGCTCCTCAGACCTCTGCCTCCCTTGACATGCAAGCTCATCTCTGCAGTGGTGTCATGATGTATAGTATCACTGCTGGTAACCTTATTAGCAGAACAAATTGTCCAAAGACCTTCACATATGAGGCTGCTTGCCACTGTATAAGCTTTGGGCCCTATTGTTTATGACAGCACTGGGTGACCTAATTCACTCCAGTGGGTCCATCACACATATCCTCACAGGGTGATTTCCCCCTCTGAGAGGCCATTGTTGCCATCCATCCTGTTAGTGCTACACACAGATGGGGCCCTTACCAAAAGCTTGTCCAGTCAGTGGGGATTTACATGGGCACAGGACATGAGCCTAAACCTACTTGGGCAGACCTTAGGCCTTTAACATAGCAGACTATACAGAGTCTTTTGAGTTTTGTGTTGAGTAAGCCCACTATTTTAGCTTCCCTGACCAACACTGGAGTAGGATACAGTTCTGCTGATACTGAGGAATTCATGGAACTAATATGAAAGAGTAATAAGCCCTTAAGTCCATATACACAGAGAAAGCCATGTTCAACATCACGCTATACACATGGCATCTTCTAGGGCGGAAAGATTGTCCTACACAGACAGGAATGAAGGTAAAATCCCCACTTACAGAGTCTCTAGTAGCTGTAAAGGGCTGAATGTTTTTGAATGTTTTTCTTTTCTGTAGAAAACTATGTTATGTACATGCACTCACACACAAGCACACACATTACTATAGCTTACTTTGTGTAGATTAGTCTGTGATTTGGCAGAAGGTGAGAACAAAGAAAAAAGAACATTACTACAAGAAGTTAAAGAAGGGTGGGAATTCTCCCTACTTGCCCCATTTGCTGCATAATTCACTGGCAACCTGCACCTATCATCAGCCTACTCCCTTGGCTGGTGAATACATCCGTACTAACACAGATGCCCTTCCCAGTCTTGCCAATTTCTTCACAGACCAGTAGAGATCATGTATGTTTGTGATATGAGATCAATTGGGAATGAGTATATTCTATCTCTTCCATAAGCCAAGACAGTTGCAATATGCAGGCTTGGCTCTCAGCTGTTGAAGAAGTAGTTGAGAATTAAAAGCAGATCAGTCAGTGTTTAAAGAACAGCCTGACAGAAAGAGAAGTGCTGACATTTTGGAGGGAAACCACAAAGGGAATTGGACATGTGTAAACCCTGAGGCTGAAAGCCTTGGAGAGTACAGGGTGTCCTCCCTTTGGTGGGCAGGAAAAGAGCAGCCAGAACACATCTCATAAACACATTAGTTACAGATCACTTTGGTGTAAATGGTGGAAGAGATGAGGGTGTGATTAAAGTTTACCAACCTTGCATTGGTAAGAAGCAGACAAGTGAACAATACCAAATGTGCTTTGATTATGGGCTAGCCTCGTCCATCAGAGCAGTGTGGTAGAGGTCCTAGAAAAGCTAAATGGAAACCTAGCCTATGGTAAGAAACTTTATTGTCTGTTCTGAGTCCTATAAATGGATGAGTTTTTGAAGACTTCTCAAGGATCTGATCTGTGTAATGATTTTGAAGCAAGTTGGACTGAAGCTATAGAGAGCAGCAGCTTTGATAACATTTCTCTTCCCTGCCCAAGACTGTAATCTCTTCAGCTCTCTACAGGCCATTGACCAGTGCAGTCCTGACTGCCTGGAAGTAGCCTAGCTGCAGTTTGGACTCTACAGGACTTTACAAAAAGCTTGGAGTCAAGGTGCACATTCAGAAGTGAGGTGTGCAGACCTGTTGTCCTATTATCTGAACAGCTGAGAGGGGTGAACTGTTGGCAAAGGGGAAGGAAAAAAAGTTTTGTTGAATGAATATTTTTAACGTATTTACTTGTTGTTTGTGCTCCCAGTTTAACCTGTGTCCTTCTCAGAACTCCAAGGAAGTAATTGAGTTTTATCAGATGCTTTGATAGAGCTCAAAACAGTGTTGTTTAAGTCCCCAGAAGGACTCCTTGTGCAATTGAACCTGGCCTTTTGAGCCACTGACAAAGTCTAGCAGAAGAAAGAACATAACCCAGAAGCCACCCAGGTCTTAGCTAGGGATCTAAGTGAATGTTGGTGAGAAAGGGAGTAGATTGAAAATCTCAGCAGGAGCTGGCATGGAGTGCTCTGGAAGGAGATTCCCTTGCCTAGAGCAATGATCCTCTGAAGGAGCTGGGCATTTGTATTGAGCTGAGTGGTGTGGTCATCCCAGTGCTGCTGGCATTCCAGGCTTTGTCTGGGCTCTGACTATGGGAACAGTTTTCAAACTTTTGATCTAAAATTGCTGTCAAGAAAAAGGAATGATGCTCAGTCTGTGCTAAGTGACTCAAGTTAGGTGATGATAGCAGAATTTCTAGCTGTCAAACAACTACTTGGTCCCTGCTCACTTTTCAAATGCTACATTAGCAGAATCCTACTCTTTCCTCTAGTGAAATGTTTCCTTTAATGATGCAGTGCTAATTTCCTAATAATAGAGATAGATATATGCTACATGTGTCCTAACTCACATACAGAGGTGAAGGGGAATATGTGGTAACTGAAAAGTGTAAGAATGAAAAATATTTTATGCTTCCTATTGTCTTTTCCTGGAGTACTCACTGGACACTTCACAAGCATTGCCTGTGACTCATGCATCTTCTTTAAGACAGCAAAGCAGTAGACAAGGAAAATGAGGCATGATAGTGTCAAGAAACTTGTTTTACAATAAATTATTGATATGATGAAGAGGGAAAACCAGGAGTTCTGGAGGAATATGTTCAGTGCTATTACAAGTTAAATAAACTAACATTTTATTTCTTAGATCTACTGAAAGTCAAAATTCTCCAAGAGTCATTAAATTATTTCATTTTAAGATTAAAAAAAAATTGTGAGAAAGCACTGCCTATGTTCCTGTTGAATATTTAACTACAAATTTTGCCTGGTTTCAGTGGATAAAAAAGGATGAAGGCAGTATAGTTTAACAAGAGACCAAGGCTCATTTCTTGCTTCTGGAATGATGTCAGCCTCTTGAGCACCATGAGAGTGTTACCAGGATGATTCCTTTGCTGACATGGTGCTAAACCTGCAGTAAAGTCTGGAGCAGTAAAACAAAGACCTGACTGAGGTTTGAGATTTTCTTAAAAAGACTCAGTTTTGGATCCGTTGTTACACTCAAGATTTCTGAAAGTGTGTGAGCTAAGTTTCTGTCTGCTACAGGGGCACTTTTGTTACCTTTAGTGGCAAGACTGTAGGCCTGGCACGCTTTCTCCTGATGCTGTAGCCCAAGCTCCTGCTTTATCAGCACTTTTACATGTACAATGACAGCAGTTTACTTGCACTGTAAGTGGGGATTTGCTTTGTGAATAGTAGTGTTGCTATAGCTACATTCCCCTAATGTTCATTATTTCTTATAGTGTCCTTGTCACTCATCCAAAGATGCCAGCATTAAGTAAGCCCACAGCAGTCGTTTCTGCCTTGGGAGCTATTGGTAGGTGTATTGAATGAGCCAAGAGGTATTACAGCTGGTGCTTTGCCTGGGATAAATTTACTGCAGCCATGAAGGAAGTGGTAATGGGAGTAGTCAGGAGCTTTTTACAGCAGTGTGATGGGAATGGAAAGCCTACAATCACTGGCATGCCTTCCAAAGAGGGTTAAACAGGAAGGAGGAGAAGGAATTGTCATCCCTCAAGAGAACAAATGCAGGGAGGGGAGGGAGCACAGGCAACCTCAGTTAATTACTCAGTTGTGTAATGAGCTGGGGTGCTGGACAACTACTGTATAGTCCCTATTGTGTCTGTCGCTTGGTTGGGCGTGTACTGCTGTCAGGCATTTTAGCTGCTTTTTGGTTTTTTGGTTTTGAATGGTTCAATGAGCAAGCTAAATAACACTGTAATTCAGAGCAGGTTTGCAAGAAGTTCGCTATCCCTCAGGCATGCATGTGTAACTGGTGCTGTGCAGAAAAGGCAATGAATTCTGAACAGCCACCTACTTCATATGGGAGGACACTGAAGAGTTAAGACTAACTAAAAAAGCAGAGATGATCGCTGGCAGGTATTGCAGACTGTCATCCAAGAGATGCTCAATACTCTGCATCTTCACTTAAACTCTATATTGATCACTCCTTAAGTGCTATTAAAACAGCAAAAAACTCTCACGTGTAAAGTAAGCACCAAAAAACTGTATCTCCTAATTTCAATAGACATGCAGCTGTTGAGTGGAATCTTATCCTCTCCCTATACCTATGCTGGCATATTAAGGCCACTGTGATGATTAAGCAATTGGAATGTCTGTCTTATAAGGAGGAGCTGAGACAGTTGTGGTGGTTTAGTGTGGAGAAGAGAATGCTCAGGGGGAATTTATCAATAGATACAAATTCCTAAAAGGGAGGGAGTAAATAAGCAGGTGGAAACAGATTCCTCTTAGTGGTGTCCAGAGACAGGGCAAGATGCAATGGACACAAACTGAAATCCAGGAAATTTCATTTAAACATCAGAAAAAAACTTTTTTACTCTGAGGATGGTCAAATATCAGAACAGGTTGCCTAGACAGGTCATGGAGTCTCCATCCTGAGATATCCAAAACCCACCTGAACACAGTCCTGAGCTCTAGGTGACACTGCTGTGAGTTTAAGGATTTAGACCAGATGCTTCCCAGAGGTTCCTTCCAATCTCAACTATTCTGTGTCATGGCTCTTATTAGTTGTTAGTTGTTCCATCTGTTATGTGTGGAAATGCATGAATGAAGTATGAGGTTCTGTTATTCCTGGTGTGCACAAAGTAAGTAATCAAGAAAAAAAACCCTCATATCTGTATGGCACTAGAGAACACTCTTCTGTTTTCAAAAGGTTATTTTTAAAACTACAGAGCTACATCAGTGCAAGATTATGTGCAAATCATAAAACTTTACTGTTACACATGTCTTTATAAGTGCTGTGCCCTTCCATCACACACATTACTGTGTGTGATTCATCAGATGGTGGACTGTAACCCTCAGTCTGCTTAGCCTGCAAGGGAGACCTCTCTTTTCAGTGTAAAGATCTCAACTGACATCTATTTTTTGTAGTATTACAATAATATTTGGTCATCTTTGCAAGCAGTAGGTAGTCAATCTTCATGTTGAGTCAGCTTTGTGATTTAACATCTCTGTCCTTCATTGGAAATACCATTGTCCTTCACTGGTAACTGAATGTTTTGCATCTGGAGTAGCTGTTTCAATGTAATTTCAGTAAGTAAGGCACTCAGATTATGCAAACTATCATTTAAAGTGCTATTAATTAGCCCTAACACTATAAAGGAAGAGATGATAGTATAGATAAACTTACATCCTCAGATGCTGAGAACTCTTCGATTTGTGGAGCATCAAACAGGCATCTAGTCTGGGTATAGCATACTGTGTAGATCCTGTCTGTGGAAGAGTCACCCTGTTTTGGTCATTTGAACTATTGTATTATTTCCCACAAGGAAACAATTCCATTCAGTATTACTACTGTCCACTAGAAAGAATGTTCATGTGATGACTTCTTCCTGCACTTTGAACTCTCTCTAAGAACTCACAGTGACATAACTTCAAAGAGCAAGCTTGCCTACAAGCCTCTGTTACCCTTAACTGGCTATGTTTATTCTGAAGCTAAGAGATATACACAGTACAGCATTGGCTTGGGCCTGCTCGGGGAAACCCTTATGGGGATCACATTCCTTAGTATGCAATGATCGGGGTCATCACACGGAGATGTGTGATATTACCTTTAGCCCTCATTCTGCAGATGAATTTGCAATATTGTGGAAAAAGAAACCAGTTTACAGGGATTATTTTACACTAAATAGACACCAACTGAATTAGATTCCGATGCTCACAGTGTTCCATAAAACCAATTTTTGTAAAACTCATTTTACAATGGATTTCCCATTACTCATAATTTTCAGTAAGAAATAATGTGCTTCATTCCAAAGGCACTCCTGCTTTAAGGTCAAGAACAAGGTAATTCATAAGTTAGGCTCTCATCAGATTCAGACAGATCCTGCCAGATTTATAAGTATCGTTTCCTGAGGCTGTCTGAGCACTTCATTATTGGTTTTTTAGGCTCGGTAGGACCAGGAGCAGTGTGGTGTATAGAAGCATGCAGCACCTGCCTGACCAGGCAGGCATTTGCCAGGCTGGAGCGAGAGCAATGCATGCTGCCAAGCCCATCTTGGTAACACTTTGGAGCGAACCTCAGTGAAAGTTCATGGAGTGGTTCTGTGCCAAGGGCACGAGCGACTAACAGCAACAAATGCTGTTGCAGATACGATTTGCCCCTAGATGGCAGTACAAGCCGTGTTTGCACACAGAAGGGCCTGTTGTTCAGTAAAAGGTAAATCTCAATTCTTACATATTAGAATGTGTGCAAATTCCAGGCAGAGCCCTTTATATGCTAAATAATATCTCATCAGAAATTGGCCAGAGCAGTATGATCCTGTTTTCTGACTGAGGAAAGATAGTTTTTTGTGTAGCCAAAGAATCAGAGCTTTCATCAACTGGTTTTAGTTCCTAAGTTTTTCAAAAACTCTGTAGACCTTCACCAAATCACCAACCATTGCTTCACTTCCCTATGATTGAAATAGGACAGTAGGTTTTCCTTTCTTTCCAGTTTAGCCTATCTTGTCAAGTTGTTGGAGCTCATTAAAGAGTGGATTATCTTTTATTCCAAATGAATGCATATCAGTAAGCCTTGATCTCCACAGGAGTTCTACATAAATAAAGAACACAGGAGTGGAACCCTGATTTCTGCTGTGTATGGGTGGAAATGCTTATCAGGTGCTGGATGTAGCCAGATTCCCCTATACTTAAATGCTTGATAGTCTTCTGACTGTTCTCAGTTTATCTATACTTGGAGCTCAGTAGTCCTATCTACAAAGGATGCGAGTGTACTGCAGTAGTACAATGTAAAAGAAGAAAACTCTGAGGTGCAGATAATCCTGCCTAAGTGGCTTGGCCTCTTCAGGAAGTCTGCAGCAAAGCTGGAAGCTGAATCCCTGAATCCTGCCTTTAAAGAGGGAGCTGACAACATATGGCTCCTTACCATCTCCGAGAGCATACACAGCAGTCACATCTGCCAAACGCTTTTGGGTGATGACTCATTCTTTATTTCTCCAAAAATGGTGTCTATTGTAGGATGAAGCTGTGTCTACCATTTCAGTCCTTCCATCCCCCAAATTATTCGCTGTCTAGGCTGACTGTCAGCATGGAGATCAGGAGCAGATCTGGACTGAGGTGACCGCCTTTAGCTAAAAAATATGTGCAGAACCCTTGCAAGTCTGCAGTTTTCTTAAAATATTTTCAGGGCATGGATTGAGAGATTTCCTCTATAGGATCACCCTGGAACTGTGACAGATGGAGTGCTTGTCACCCAGCATGTGGTAAATTGTGCCTATCTGGGTCTGCCTAAAGTTGGTTTCAGAGCCTAGGAAATTATCTGTGAGAGTTTCTTTGTTATGAAACACATTACAGAATATCTGGAAGGACAATTCTGTTTTATCTTACTCTGCTAGCAGCCTTAGAGGACTAGACTATATAAAAGTGTATGTCTCATCCAAACGGAAGTCGACTCTGAAAGAGTATGCCATTATGGGGATCATAACCGTAGTATCTTTATCTGTATAAAGATATTTAATTATTATGTTCCCAAAATATAAGTTCATGAGATATGGCAGAATGTCAGTAATACCGGCTTCAGAGGAATGTACAAAAGGTACCATCATCACAAAATCTGCCTATAGAGGAATATTAAATATAAGCTCCAATTAATAAAATATTTTTCCCTAGAGTTCTTATTAGTTAGTAGTTAAGTATTGCAGCTGCTTTTTCATAAAACAAAATTGAAATGAAACAGATTGTTTTCAGAAATAATTTTAATATCCCTGTAAAACAGGAAAAACTTATGTCAAACAGCAAACACATCTGTCAAACAGCTGCAAAGATGATGCACAAGTGTGGAGAAACAAATAATGCTATGAGGATTGTCTTCTAAATCCAGAAAGCTTATTCTAAACCACAGAAAAAACCAGCTTTGCATCAAGTACAGAAATATTTTCACCGAGAAGCTTATTAAAATTGTTGTGGTACAAAAAGTCAATTGTGCATTCGTGCGCAGTGTAGTGCATTCATTGCCTAGTACTTGTGCAGTAAATTAAAGTCAAAGGCCAAATACCAAATGAAGGTAACAAAGTTATGAAGAAACTTTGGCTGATGACATTTGAAAAAATTGTGCGAACAGTCCCTTAAATGCAACATAAAGATAGTAAATGCAGAATATATGGAAAGTAATGTGACAAGAAAGGAACAAATGCAATGAATTTAGGACAAAACATTGAATTCTGCTTATGTTTATACCACTATAAATCCAGGGATACTCCTGGATTTATTTAGCATTCCTCTGGAACTTTATCAGTATGTTTGAAATCAACATCTGGCTCAAATAATAAACTGCATTTCTATCTTTTGCTGCCTTCCAGCAGACTATTGGAGGCCAGAAAGAAAAAATGGGCCTTGGCCTTAATTATAATTATATTACAGTGGGTTTTTCTAAAAGTCATACTTTTAATTAGTATGTAATTCCCTGTTCTTTCTGAAACATAAGCCTCTTATTCATAATGAAAATAGACAGGTATTTTATTGTCTTGCTTCTACTTCAGTTTTATATCCATGCCTCTTAATATTTTTGCTTTTCCTAAATCAAAGAAGTTTTAAAAATATGTGCAATCCAGTCAGATTGCTACAGTTTCCTGTGTTTAAAAGTTACTCTTCCAGTGGAGATGTAATCACTTCCATATATGTCACCTTCTAGATAAAGGACTTAGTAGTACTATAGAAATATGTGCAATCTTACAACTTTAACAGCATATTTGTGCTCAAATCCATTCACATGAACAGAAATACTCTTTACAAGAGAAATAAACTGTACAGAGTTCTTCACTCTAATTTAAAGATCTGATTCAGCCCCTACTGGAACCAGTGGGGCTTCCCATAGTTTAGTTCAAATCCTAGGAAGGAATTAGAAGATAGTTAATCAGTGGAAAGGATCAGGGGAAGATGAAATGTATGTGTGTACCACAATGCACACACAGTCATTTCACCGGCTTAGTATTGCGTTCCTTTTTACACAGATGTAGAATGAAAGAATACTGTTCATCTACATCTGTGCACATTGCTGGACTCTTTCTCTGAAGGGAACCAATGAGGGTTTAAAGGCATCCTATTTTTATTGTCAGTTTCTTGATTTAAGATGACTATTGAAGGTGGTATAAACCCCTGGGCTGGAGTGATGACTGGAAATGGTTCTACATTGTTCAAGCGACCAAAGGTAACCAAATTGAGTCCTTCCACACAAAAGCATAACTATTCTAATAAATACTGATTTGCAGTCCAGAAGCCAATAGTGCACAGCAATAGATGAGGGACAACTAATCTTCCACAAACACCAGCAAAACCTTAGATCTTTATAGCTGCCCTCTGGAAAGTAAAGCTAATATCCTTGACGCAGTCCCAAAGTATTTTCCTAACAATTAATATATTATTACACAGTATGCAAAAATTGTCCATGGTAATTTAACACAGCAGTGTTGCAGTGCTGGCTGGCTGCTTCTCCAAACTTTAAGCCAAGATTTAAATGACTTACCCAGGATGTGTTAAGCAGCATTTTGAAATGCCTTAGAAATCAGAGTAATCTAAAAAAACATGTAATGTAACACTTGTCTGTGCTGGCTTAACATCTCTTTAAATAATTGCTGAGTGGTCCTTGGAGTCCAAGGGGAATAGCAACAGGGAAGAATCATATTGTAATCAGTAGGAATCCATTGCTCGGAGAATCTGAAGGATTTCCAGCACAGCTTCATAACAGAATAAATACTCATCCTGTATGCAGAGACACCAATATGAAACAACTGGTTACAATCGACATAAATTCTAGACAAAGAAGGACAGACTAATTGAAGTGCTGTTTATAACATCATCATCTTTGTAATATGGATGCAAAACCTTACATATTACATAGAATCCTTGTTCTTTTTGTTCCATCTCTTGTAAACGTTCAGGAACACAGTATTTTAAGCATGTGTTCAACTCTCATTTAGGTCAGTGAAGGTTATTTATCTGCTTAATTGTAGTCACATGCTCAATCATTACACTGAAGAAAAATATATCAAAGCATGTGCTAAAATGGAAGGAAGAACTTATCCAAGTCTTCTCTTGCTTTTATTCCCACCACCTGTTTTCTCTAAATTGAGGTAGTTGCATCTCATCTTTTCCTGTGTGAAAAATCTTTTTGGGAGTGGTTTTAACTCAGCAGTAGAAAGGTTTACTTGGTGATGATAACTCAGCAATGGCAAGAATTCAGCTGAAGGCTGCAGTGTTGCAGGGTAGAGTTTATAGCATCTCACTGTTCTCGTGATTCCAGGTTTTCTTCTTGCTTTAAAAACAGAAAGGACTGTGTGTATATCTTTACTATATACTGCTTGGCTTTTATTTCAATTATTTAGTAAGGGACAGACTGTCATATTTTAAACTAGACACCACTTGCCTGGAAGGCTGTTATTTTCCACAAATGAGAGCACTCAAATTATATTTCAAGCCCTACATTTGTCAAAGCATGTGGATATGTACCACTAATTGAGACTTTTAAAAATCATAATCTAGTTGAATTTTGAGAACTTACCTTAGTTTGGATCATGCCAAAACGCTGGTCTCTCAAATCCCTCACTATCTGCTTGATGCTGAACTATAAGAAGAGAACAATTTTTATTTCATTGACATGCAAGTTATAAAAAAAGATTTAAGATGGGGAAGCTGTGACTCACTTCTTCTAGAAATAGTATATTAACTTATTAACTTTGTTGTTTAAAATAAAAGCTGGGTTTATTCACCTGTTTTGTTAGGGTGAATTGTAAGAGGAATTCTCTGTTCTAATATGCCTCCACCATGTTATTAATAGCCATACCAGTTTGTTATACTTAACAATGATCTCTTTGATACTCACACATAAATCTTTTTCTATATAGCTGAGCAGAATTTCAACACACAGTAAAACTCCACTCCTTCCAATGCCAGTGCTGCAGTGAGCAACAATAGGTCCTGTACTGTGAGCTTTTCTCATGCAACAAATAAATTTTACAAGCTGCTCAGCTAGTTTGGGAGTATTGTGGTCTGGCCAAGTGGTGAACTGCAAATGACTTACAAAGCGCTTCTCTTCTGTCTGCAAGAGAGAGACCAAAAAGATTAAAAATTATTAGTCCTAAAACCAATTTTCAAGGAATTCCACTAAAAATTTTCTTTAGCTTCATTCTTAGTCAATTGTTTGTTTCTTCAGCTTTTTATATTTGACTCTTTTAAGATTTCTTTAGGTTTCCAGTAATGCACTCAGAAGACACAGACCTAGGATATTTACTTCATATGATTTTGATGTGACACTGAAGTTATTCTGTTGCCTCAAAAGAATGCAGTTATCTCATTTGTTGTTTAGAAAGGAAAAAACCAAAAACATTTGTTAAATTAGAACATTACAGTACTGTTTGCTAAAACTGTTTTTTTAGCTGAATTAAGCTTTACTAATAGAAGGGTAGTAATATGACAGCCATGACAGTAAGATCATAAATGCTATTCTGGCTATCAGACATAAAAGAATAACTTGTGATTAGATAGGATTAGATAGTTTCCCAATAGGAAAACTAACTAAAAAATGCTTACAAGACTAAATAAAATATAGGTTGAATAAAGACTAATATTAATTGAATGGTCCTGGGTCAATACTTCTTGTTGCCAGCTCAAAAAAACACATTAAGCTTAATGCTAAAGAACTAGCTGGATTTTTACTATCAGAAGAATTTGAATGCAAATAGTAGTTTGATATTGGTCCCCTACAAACATAACAAACTTAAAATTGTCATTTAAACAATCACATATAACATACCATCTTCCCATATTAATAGTCTTTTGGGAAGATTCTCATCAAATGCTTTACTATGCTTCACACTCAATAGCACGTGGTGAATTGTCTTTTCCTCAAATAGAGAAATTATCTTGATAGAAAGGACAGCAAGTTAGTCTGGGACAGGTAAAAATCTTTTTGTTATTCCACTATGTCTTGCAGAAAATTTTACAGAGCTTTAGTTACTATTGAGGCAAGACTGAGAGACTTATTGTTGCCCTGATTTCCACGTTCTTACACCTGGATTCTGTATTTGCTAAGGTTCTAAAAATTTGCTGCTAGAGTCATAGTTTCATGTCTTTTCATGAATGAAAAAAGTATAATTTGATTTAAATTCTAGGATGAAAACCACCTTCTTCCTTTCTTTCTATCCAGCCACCATTACAGGATATGAATCTACTCTGGCACAGATGTGATTTGATGAGAACCATAAGCAATTCTGCAAAACGCTAAACACACCAGCTCTGTGACTATTAGAGGACTCATTTTCAGAAGTTCTTGTCCAACAGTCTGTAATATCAGATCCATGTGGAACGAGCAAAGAAACCTTATCTCACTAACCTTAAATTCATGCCTGTTATTCAGATTTTTACATTCCTAAAAAATCCGAGCACGTTATACAAGAAGCAAGTGATACTACTAGTATCTACTCATCTTAAATATGCAATCAATTTCATCATGTATAAAAGTATGAAGTCTACTCAACTTACCTGCTTGTTGATCATTTCTATTTTTCTAATTACGAAGTATTCCAGAATCTGGTAATTGTCTAGCCTGAGATGGAAATTAGCCAGGTCTTTAGAGTCATTGGGAGGTTCAGGCCAGTATCGATGACACTTGACTTGCCCTAACTCCACTTCTTTTGTCATCATGGCAATCACATTTGATTCACTCTCCCAGACCATTTGCCAGAAATCGGCCATAGTGGATGGCAGAGGCCCTTGGGTTATAATATAAAAATGTTCCTCTTCTCCAACTTTCATTCTAATGTAACTTGCATTAATGTAGCCATTCTTTTCTCCCAGAGGAACTCGTGTCTTATCATCTGTACAGAAACAGAAAGATGCTTTTTGAGCTGTGGGTCTGAAATGGAGTTCTACCTTCTCCAGCACTCATGAGATAGAGAACCTCAGTCTCTCCAGCAAATTATGGCTCTGGATTCTAGAATAGAATGTGACTAGTAACACTAATATTAATCACTCCTAATAGGAATTTCCACAGATAAATTGTATGGTTCACTGCAGCTTTATTTCTCTTAAAATCCTTATCTAACATTCTGACAAGACTTCTGATTACCATGGAATTGTTTGGCAGTGATGCAAAACAGTGTATCCAGTGCTGCTTTTATTGTGTTGCATAGGAATAGTGACACTGGATTTTGGTGTTATAAATCAGGAAAAGTTCTGAGAATATATGTACTGCATCACTGATACATAGAGGTGCTGCAAGTTTCTGCATGTGTTGTCCTGCTGCTGCAGTTTACGAAGACATCAAGTGTTCAGAAAGCGTTCTCTTTCTGTCATGATACCTCTCAGGGAATCATTGGGCAGTACATTATTTTTTTGTGAATCCTTGCTAATAGCAGTGATTCAGCACTTGGACCCAAATCTGCTTTCTAAAATGACTTCTTATCAGCGATGAAACTTGTTTCTGATTCAGATCAGAGCTGAGCAGCTGAAGGGTCTGGTTGGATAATATGCTTTAAAATACTTTCGGAAGAATCTTAATCTTTTGAAGAGTTATGTAACTTCATGATTTCCACTGTACTTTTCAGAATTCCACTGTGTCACAAGCAGTAGATGTAAGTGTACATTTAAATAGATTTAAAGAAATGGTGTAATTCAATGCCCACAGAAATGTAGATCAGTAACTCTGAGAACAAGGGAAGGAAACACCAAGACAACTAGTCCCCTACCAGACCATGTCCTGCCTTGTGGAAGATGATACTTTGGATAATTATATATTGTACAATGCAGACATGCTTATGTGAACTCTCTCTCTTTTGGAAAAATCTCATTAATCATAATGAATAATTCAATTATTAGTGAAGCTCTCTGTGACTAAGGATGTGGTGAGATTTGCACCTCCTACATCTCAGTGTTATAACTGTTTTTCTGTTTTCTGATGTTTTTGTTCACCCAATGTATGTTTTTATTACTGCGCATACTTACATGGAAGAATATCTTGGTATCTGTTTTTATTCTGGTTTTCTGGTGCTTTGCCAGTTCTGCATTCATCTGTTGGTTTCACATGTTCTAAAGCCTAGATCAAAAAGAAATAGTCAATGCATGATGTTCACATCCTCTATAGACAACTTTTACAGTGTCAGTGTGAGCAAATTTTACTGCAGTATATGACCCAAGACTGACAAATAGACTTCTTACAGAAGAGAATCAGTCCACCATTCTCTAAACTCGTAGACAAGGAATTCAATTGCTTTGTATTTTCTTCAGCCTGAACAACATTTCTAGGCTTTCCAAGTGAGATTTCCAACCCTCATCCTCAGCCTCTGTCATTACAAATCCCTGTTGTATATTGCTGTATGGTAGATGTGTCTCGGCCAAATGTCAGCCAATTTATAATGGATACCCTACTGACTAAAGCACTAACTATTGCACCATTAGCAGTTCAATAATGACAGTGAGTACTTTTCAGTGATTAATATAGGGAACAGCATCAATGATATTAAGTGCAAATCATATGGTTGTTAAGTACTTCATAGTAGATTTAGGGGAAAGTATTGCACTGTTGTTGGAAGCAGAAATGTGGAAGTTCATTTCATTTATAGTTTTGAGTTGCTTTGATTTTTTTTTTACACTATATGAACTGAAATACATGTTACAATTCTTGAACACCTTCGTCAATTACTAGAGGTTTTACTCAGATAAAATATCCATTGGCTTTGGTAACCAGTTCCCTGTTAGATCTTTATGTTTTCTATGAAGACATTTGGCTCAGCTCATAGTATGCTATACCTACATCAGTAATGCAATAGAATAGAATGAATGGAAATTAATACATGCCCTTGAGCCTTCAGGGAAAGTCAGTAAATCCTGTACACTTGAGCCTGTTGGATTTTGTACCCAGAAAATCAGAGATATAAAAGCAAGTGAAAGAAACTGATAACATTGCAATTACTATGGAAAAGTGGCAGCAATCCATTTCAGTGGCACATCCTTTAAAGAAAAATTCAGTACTGTGTTGAAGAGTTATGAATCTATTCTTTGGGAATTTGATGATAACTGAGTACTCTATTTATGCCCTGAAACAAGAGATTTTATATGCCTTCCTAATTTTACATTTTTTCATTTTTTAAATGCCATCAGATGTAATTATGTGTTTTCATTACCTATGAAGTTACATTACTTTTTATTTTAATATCACAAAATTTCTGACTTTAATAGCATCCTGTGGCAATGAGTTCTGTGGATAATGGTTGCATTGTGTGAAACATTTTCCTTTCAACTAAGTGTTTCTACAATAGTGAATCCCTGGAAGCATGGATTTCTTGCTTAGTGCAGCCCTTGGGATAGTTCTTAGGCAGATGTTCAGCAGAGCTGAGGGGGTAATGCAAAGAAGTCAGTCTAAGAAAAAGTGATTCATACTCTACTTTTGTGTGTTATTTATTTTCATTACACATGGGCAGTATCTTTGGAGAGAGAACAGTGTAAGCCTGGCCTACGTGGAAAGAGGAAGATCCAAATACTGTAGTATCATCCAATCAGCATAATAGAAGCCCCATTCTGGCCAGAATAATTCTCAAGGAAAGTGGATTGAGTAAGGATGTACAAGTTGATCTCCCATACAGTATGCAGAAAGCTATCAAAAATCACTTTCTCAGCTGTGCTAAACAGTTAGATCTTAAAAAGGAATCACACTTTACCATAAACTCCTTTAACACCTCTCGATTCTCAATCCGCAACTGAAGGCCTTGAATAAGACCTGTGATGCCAGTCCTTGGATCCACTCCAGACCGTGATGGTTTCAAGTTAATTAACTGAGTCAGTTCATCTCCAGAAGCAAAGGTTCTGTCTATATATCAACAACAACAACAAAACCCACAAAACCAAAACAAAGCAACAAAAAAAACAAACAAGAAGTTTTTAATTATTATTGTTGATAGTGCAAGGTCCTGGCCTAAAAACCTAGGGAGCTGAAGTATGTATGTACATTTTGATGCTTATATTGTGGAAGCCATATGTAAGAAAATGTGGGAAAATATTTTTGGCTTACTTATGTTCACAGCAGAAAGAAGAATAAGTCAGCACCATGGATACAACCAGCACTACATGTCGTGTTATTTGGAAGTAGATTCAACTATTGCAATTTATTGCCTCATATAGTTTCTAAATACAGTCTATTCTAAATAAACAATTTTGCTGAATTGAAACTTTAATGCTAGTTTATACTGGTATAGGAGACTGGCCACATCTTCACAGGGAATCATCTTCATGTTTCTGACACTTCCCTGAAAATTAGTATTGCCACACCCCACTACTAGGACTAAGCACTGCACATTCTTCTTTCCTGAAATTAGAAACTATTTTTCTCCTCATCTTACCTCACACTCCACTTCAAGAAAAAGGTGTGAACTACCTTTCATGCACCAAAGTCAGGATTCAGTTTTACTAAGTAGCTCATCCTGAAGTACATATTCTGATCCAACACTTGACAGATTAAGAAAATGGATAAACCTTATCTCTCCAGAAATATCACTGCTCTACTGGAAAAACTTTTGTTGCCATGTTGACTAAAAAGAGTAGCTTGTTTGGTAAAAATTAATTGTTTGAGGCAGGGGAATTATGGAATTTGTCTTTTTTATTCATAGGCTACTGTTGGCAAAGAATAACATCCCAGGTGTCTCAAAGAAAACCTGTTTATGTGTTTCACAGGTTTATTATAGGCTGAAGACAAGGAGCAATGCTGTGTTCTCCTCTTGTAAAATATCATCGCTACTTTTAACTATTCTCTGTTAGAAAAATGTTGTGCTTGCTATGTTTTTGTCTGGGCTACAACTTTCCACTGCCTTGCCTGAGCTTCTAAGACACTTTCTATTCACTTTCTGTTCTCTAACTCTCACAGATGTGAGGATGTTCCTATTAGCTATTCGAGAGTGCCAGTGAAGACAGATCCCCACTCCAGAGAGAGCACAGTATTTCCCATATAACTTTCTTTCCAGATCAAATGGAATTTAAAACCCCCAAACTCTGAGCAGGTAGTAGATGATAGATGAGTTATAATTTTCTGTTTGCTCGCCAGCATGGCTTGGTAGTGTGAGGGAGATAACTGTGGTTTGCTTCTGATAAGAGTCATCAGCAATTCATTGCTTCCACAGGGCAAAAAGAAGCAGGGAGAGAGACCTGTATTTCAGAGAGTCTATAGGATACTCAGCATCCTGAGTGTGATTCCTTTCATTGCCTCATATAGTTTCATAAATTATTCTCCTTGCTTAATATAGGAATTTAATTTCCATAGAGGAACAATTAGGCGGATTCTTTGTGTAAACTCTTCTGGTGTCAGAGAGGCTTTGGCACCTAAGCTGTAAAAGTGCTTCAGTATGTGCTTAAGCTCATCAGTTCTAGAGGTTTTAATGAAGTTATTATGTGAAATGAAATTCAGTGATTCTGGGAACAAAGTCTCGAGATATAATTTGGCCCTTCATTCTGTGTTTTTGTTTAAGTGTTTCATTTACTTTTCTGAGAAGTCATATGAGAGCAGTAAGGGAGACAGAGCTCCTGATGTATGTCTTCTTCCGCTGATGCAAAAGTTTGGATGGCTTTCATATGTGCCAGTGGTAAAAATTGTGTCTTGAGTGCCCCGGTCTTTGAGACTCAAAGAGCAAATCCTTAGCTTGTATACAAGGTACTAGTGTTGTTCTCAATGTATGTATATGGAGGAGCTGGGCTATAATGTTAAAGAAACAAAAGGAGTTTTTGCATGGTTACTTCTAGGTAGAACAGGAATCCTGTGGGGCATAACATCATCTTCATTGTTCCAGCTGTCTGACTCAGACTGCTGATTTTCTCTTCTGCAGCCTTCACATTCTGCATATTTCTGTGACCTGTAAAACAGCGTTAGTTGAAGTGGCAGAAACTTTGATACTCTGAACTGTGTAAAGATTTTGGGTTTAATATATTTTTGATCACTTTCAGCTTTCTTGAGAAACTATTTCAAGAATTAGTCTGAAATCTGAAGAACATAAGTTCAAGGAGTAGTAATAGCATTTTGTCTGGAGTAGTGTTCACGACTCTAGCTAGTGAAAAACACTTATCTGTATGTGGTGGTTGTCGGGGATTTTTCTCAAAGATAAGAGCATACTTGGAATAAAAAGCTGCTCAAAGATGTCTGGAACCAACATTTCGCACAGTTATAGACAATTTTTCATGTATGACATTTTTCAGTTGTTAGGCAATCGTAGGCAATCAGTTGTTAGGCAATTGGCTTTGAGTGTTACTTTTTCCTAAAATATTTAGAAAATTTTAGGGAACTGGAATATGTTTTAAGTAGAAGATAATTCTGCAATACAGAATATAGCTATAATAACATGTGCAGCATGGGTTAAATATTCTTCTACTGACTAACTCAGATACCCTCATACCTAACATTTAACTATGTTAGTAGGCTTATGCATATCAAAGTCTTACACTGTCTTGTCCTATGTGTGATCACAATACATAATGTTAGAAATAGTAAAAGGTACACTTAAGAGGGAGAATAAGAAAATCAGTAGCAACTTTGCCGATATCAGTAATCATTGCAGACTCTGCATGTTCAAGTTACACAGAACTTTTGTATGTAGAAAATAGAAATACTGGAAAATACCGATAGTCAAAAGATTCAGACTACTAACAGGGGCCAGAAAATCATCCTATTTGCAAAACAAACAGGAAAGATACTTGTTATCCCTATATATGATAACTTTGTATTAGTCATTAGAGGCATTTAGCATGTTGCACACAGAGCAAGGAAATTCAGAAATAATCACACCTGATTAGCTGGTATACCATAAGATAATGTTATATGAGCAATAAGATAATAGCAAGGGGCATGGAGTCTGTGTTCACATGGATGTTCTCAATTGCAGATGCTCTCAGAGCTTCTTTAAAAATTTATCTCTGCAAGCAGATATGTTAGGGAAGATTTTCATCCCTAATTGATTAGCCAAACACTTTTTTTACAAAATTTTGTTTTAATTGTGACTATTTGTCTTTTTTTCCCCATTTATTTGGATTATAAGTGTTAAAAAAGATCATATTTCATATATTCTGCATCATTGTACTAAACAAAACTGCCCATGTATTACGAATACTCAATTATTCTTTGATTTCCTGTTATCCTAAATATTTAACATTTGAAGTAAAATTCTTCTCTTCTTGTACTATGTACTTGCTTTGAAGTAACATCGTCTAATTCTCTTGATTCCCGTATGTCTGGACTTCAACATCTGTATCATTACAACCATAGTAGCACAGGGTCCAGCCCAGGCTGCAAGATCTGCTTGGAACTCTTAGTAAAACCCACAGGGACCCTGCCCACACCTCTGTTCTCTCCCCTGCTCAGCTGAAAAGGCCAAAGCTGGTTTAGGCAATTCCTCATGAGATGTTACACCTGGAAGCTTACATTCCATTTGTCTTAGTAATTGTGTGGAAGATGTTTAGCAGCTCTTGCTGCAGATGGAGCTGCATTCCAATAGAACTGTATTTCTGTCACTTGGGACACAACTGCATTTGCATACCGTTATTAGGACAGCTCTGGAAATATAAGCATAAATTATCCATACTATTTATGTTAATAGTTTTACTTCATTTGAAAGACTTACCTGTCTGAAATGTTATTGATTATATCCTTACAGTCTTGTCCAGCCAGCTGACCTTGAATAGGAGAATTGTGTATACTTCCTAGATCCTGCAGATTTCAAATAAGAAAAAGCTGTGAAAAAATCAGTACACAGAAACATCAAGAATATAGTTACTTTCATCAGCATTCTTTCTTATTTCTGACAGAAATGTGTCCTTTACTCAAGAAAGAAATGGAAAATAGAGTAGCTTCCACTTTCAGAAGAAAGTATGTATTGCAGTATCTACAAGGAGTAAAAATCCCTATCAGCAGCATTTGTGAGTTTCAGAACAATAGTCTTTAGATATCTCTACAACTTAGCATGCATGAATAAACTTTGAAAAGGTTCATATTTATTATATCCTCTCTGATCTCATAAAGAGAATTCAATCACAGGAGTCATGAGTCACACTCATCACCAGCTCTTGGCAGCAGAAAGAACATGTTCAGTGTCTGAGATGGAACTGTTGGTAATAATTTACTTTTTTTATCTCAGACACAAAGATGCCAGTGGTAGAAGCAGGATGCAGCTGCTCTGCTGGAGAAATGCTCAGCTAACAGAGAAGGCAGACTCTTGATCACTCTCCATATGCAGTAGAAGCAATAGTATTGGTGGTTGGTTTTCCATCCTAGGGAGTAATAACTAGGTCCTGCATTTAAATAATTATGCAGGACATCTGCTGCTGGTATGTGGAAGAAGTTCCTCTGCAGTTGTAACAGCAGCTGGAAAAGGATTTAAATATTAGTTCAAAGTGGTGTTTCTTCTTTCCTTGCTTAATATTCGAGATGCACTTAGAAACTGCCTGGCATACTACACAGTATAAAGTAGTGAATGCCCCACGGAATCTTAATGGTAGCCACCATTTATACCTATTTTCTTACTTTTGGGCGTGCATTTCCCCACTAGAATGAGGACATTCATAGCTGCCTATTTAACCATGAATTCATCTACCCAGTTTCTGCACCTTCTGACTATATAGACTGGAGACTGTTGAAGAAGAGAGAGTTAATGGAACAATTCAGCAAAAATATTTAGGATGTGCTTTAGGTTAGGCATGTGCTGTGCTGAAATAGACGTAACCATATTTACTTCAAAACCACTTTAAAACTAAATTTGTGCCTTAATACCTTACTAACTCAGGGATCTGATTAGGAACCTGTAACCCTACCACTATCTCCTACTTCTGATATTGTTTCGTGGGTGTACTTTTTTGTCAGATCTTAGACATTACCTTGTTTTTATATTAAATTTCATCTATCTTTAAAAGTTTGGTTTCAACACCGATTTCAACACTGTATTTAAAACCTCCTCAAAGAAATTCCTCTTCAAGGTTTTCTGAGCTTGTTCGTGTCAAGGATTTCTATCACTTTTCTTTTTCTAGTTTGATTATACTGGTTGAATTGGGGTTTGTTTTTTTTTTATTTGAGAAGACCTAAATTTCTCATATTTTCTGAGGGGTTTTACAGTTGTAAACTTAGAAACAACAGATATTGTGAAATTTGATGTGGAATGTTTTTCTGGACTTACTAAGATTCAAAACATAACCATGTCTATAGAAGTTTGGATGCCTTGGACTTATGGATATTACTGGAAGACAATTGAATAGAAATCTTTTAATGTATATACTTTAGAAATACTGAAAGGATAGTAAAATTAATAAATTATTTATTTCAGTATTATAAAGAATCAGAACAAGATTTGCATATGCAGCCTTCCTTCCCCCCATCCATTTGGCATATGTATTATATTAATAATATGCTCTTATTTCAGTGGAATCCCCTGACTCACTCCAATGTCAGCAGCTCCAGTCATTGCAGCACGTTTCCCTCACATCAATATTTTTTTATTAAGAATGCATGGTTCTTGCCCACATTGCAGAAAATCCATTTTGTAAACACACATATGAGTACATTGCCTGATAACTTCTGATAGCTTTCCAATTTTACCTTGCTGCACATCTGGTTGGAGTCTTCTTCCTTGAAACCAAAAACAGGTTGAGTTCGCAGGCTTTCCTCAGCAGTAGCTGAATACCAGAAAACAAAATCTAAATAAAATGCATGAAAATAGAGATCCATTTCTGCTCGACAGCTACATCAAAGGACTTTGATCTTGGAAGAGGCACTGAAACCCCATGTGAGAAACTGGCATGGAATATCCATTTCATGGATGCTCTGAGAGGATTAGTACAGCACAAATGCCATGTACCACCACTGAAGAAGCCAGCATCATTCAGACTTGAAAGATACACTGAAGCACAGCCTAGTATAAACAGCAGTTATAAAAAAACCCTGAAACAGAATTTAAATCTGCCCTCCCTAACCCAACCCATTCCTTTGCAGTGCTAAGGGTCAAATATGATAGATTAACTTTGGTGCCAGTGCTTCTATAACACCACTGCGTTTTGCTGGTCCAGGAAATCAGTTTAAACTTCCCAGAAACTGTGTAATTCACTGATGTCATGTAAGATGAAAGTAGCAATGGCAGTGTCTTCCTGACTGAGAATACTTGAAGCAGAGGCTCCAATTTGTAACCAGCAGGCCAGAAGGAGGAATTCTATATCCTTCCCACTGAAGTTTGTCCACATTATGGGAAACATTTCAGTATTCAAAGAAATAGAAAGTTAAGGATCACAATCTATTGGCAATATTATATCATTGCTTCCACTACCACCTTTAATTAGTATTTAATTTCTGAGTATTCAGTTGAGCAGAGCATAGAGCACAAGTTTCTTCCATAGAGCTAGTCAGCTCTCTTAGTACTGCCCTGTGCAAGATGGGTGTGCTCTCAAATTAATAACAATCAACTTGGGAACAGAGGCTTCTGGATTTGACCATGAACAAGCATAGAACAGAGAGTGTCTGCCAGACAGAATAGGAGGTGTAGTGCTTCCAGGAGATAAGTAGGAATAATCACAGAATTATTGGGTGATGTGTTTTAGGAGCTGGCTTCAATAATGGGCTGTGATTCCATCAGTGAGTTGTATAAAAAGAGGTAAAATCAGACCAGGATTCATGACTGAAAAACACAAGCTGAGTTAAAGCATCTTTGAAAGTCTTGCAGCTTTGCTTCCACTGTTCCTAGACTTAAAAAAATTACACTTGGACATTCCATTCCTGTGGTCCTGTGTCTTGAATAGTTTAGACAGTGCTGCAGATCAAGGTGAAGAATGTGTTTGTATCTACAGCTATGGATCAAACTAACTGCAAAATTGAATAGTTTTGCTAACAGGAAATATGAATTCAGGCAACACATAATCCCACTTTTATCATATACTGCGTGGATGTAGCTGCTTACCAGGCTCTGCTTTTGTGTTTGTGGGGGAAGCTCTGTTGCTGTGATCGCCTGAATAAGCCCAGTGCAAAGCCACACTTCGGCAGATTGTGAGTTGAACTGTGCCTTGAGCCTTGCGCAGCAAATCTGTAACTGTTTGGCGTGGCAGACCAGAGACAAAAGTCTCATTCACCTGAAAAATACAGTAATTTGTATTTCCAGATTCCTGTAATGGAAAGCTTTTTTTAATCACATATTCTAGCCTTGAGCAATCTTTACATAACTTCTTTCTACTTCATGTGTCCTCATTTTTTCCCATTTTTTGATCCTCTCCTCTCTACATCTTATAGTATAATTGCCATCAGGACACCACAAAAGTACAGTCTGAGACAGTAAGAAGACATTGTTTCCCCCATTCTTCAGATAGAAGATGGAGAAGCGATGGAATTATATGAAAAACAGAAAAGCAAAGAAAAAATACTGAAACTCCTGGAGGGGGAAGAAAAAATAATTTGGGATAAAAAGAAAGGATGGTTTATATTAAAAGGTGGTAAGGTGGTAATGTGGTTAGGATAGTAAGATTTTAAATAAGTAATAGAAGTCTCTGTTTTCAGCTTTGCTTGTCTTCATAATACCTAACTAGCATCATGAAGGTTCTTCCCACTGTCCTCCTGGTTAGCTGTTACATGCAGATTTGGTCAGCTAACAGTTGTTTCCCTGATCTGTAATCCTCACTGGGCACATATACAGTATGGAATAGTTACAGTTTACTGCTTGCTTTGCTATTCTGGGTCTGCCTCTGCTGGAGTGTCCAACTGCCAGCCGTGGAGAGGCCCAGTCCCACAGAAGGCTGAACTCTAGGAAAGAGGTAGGGGCCCCAGAACAGTCCTCTGACCATAGGAGGTGAGGGACATCACGTTCTACATGTTACTGTGCCGAGCAGCACCAGATTTCCAATATGCACAATCTTTGTACTGAACAGATGCTCATTATAGAGTATGTAGAGAAAACGTAGCCCAAAGCAATGAAGAACAAGTATTACCTTAAGTAGAATGTCACCAACTTGAAGCCTCCCATCTAGATCTGCAATGCTGTCCGGGCTGATGGCTTTTATTAGGATAGCCCTGCCATTTCTTCCACCTACCAGTGCAAATCCTAGGCTTCCATTTTCTGCTTTTTCCAGCTCAATCTTAATAATGAAGTCCTACAACAGAGAAGAATGCAGTCTAAAGTGGAGTTTGTTCAAGGCTGTATTTTGTTTGCATTTTTATTACCAAGAAATCCCATTATGCTTCACTGGCTCACGTAGATTATGGGATATATCCTAGTCTTGAATAGATGTATAGGGCTTCCAGGGATCAACATAGCAGCTCCATGTATGTATCAGAATGAAAATAGTACATAGTTATTTGCATAATCTTTTTAATAATTGCTGCTGGGGAAAATAACCTCTTAGGAGCAAAGAAATGTGTACTTCTGTAATCCTTTTATACAATATCGAATAAATCACCTTCATTGACAAACAAGGCACTCTGATCTCCAGCATGACAGTAATGCAGTACATAGTTCATTCTTTTATTGTTCTATAATGAAAATCTTAATCTTGCAACCCCAACATTTCTATTTGTTTGGCTTTAGCACTTCATTTGGTTTTAAAATCAGCTGCCTTTTTAGGGTCAAGTACTATGTCAGAAATAGCAGCAAACTAGAAATGTTTAGGACTTGCAGCATGATTAATTCCAATGTCACAAATACCAGGCTTGGAAATTATTTTCACAAGTTGAACAAATAAACCATCATGGATTAAATGGTGCAGAAGAAGCAATAATAGGGATGACTTAATCAAAAGTGAAGAAATTGTTCCAAGTTTTCTGCCAGGTCTAATTTTAATAAAAATCCAACCTTTTTGCAAACTACAATCAAGAGAAAACTAGTATATCTATTCACATAAAATATCAGTCCATGTGGATAATTTGAATTAACTTTGGTTTGCATGTGTTTTCACAAACAGAAGTTATGTTTGGACTTGTAAGAATTTCGAAGCACTGCATGTTGCACTTTTTTTCCTGAAGAATAGTTCCTGTGTATTTTAGCAATTCATAATTTCAAAAATGGCATTCTTCTTGCCAAATTCAAACCATTGTCGTCTATGTTGGTGCTGCGTAATAGTCCAAAGGTTGAGATCATTTTACCCTCTTTTCAAATGTCCATCTGAAAATTTCAGAATGAAACATATTACAGAATCACATAATCACAGAAATCACAGAATATGCCAAGTTGGAAGGGACCCACAGAGATCATCAAGTCCAACTCCTGGCCCTGCACAGGACCATCCCCAAGGGTCACACCATGTGCCTGAGGGTATTGTCCAAATGTTTCTTGAATTCCATCAGGCTTGATGCTGTGACTACTCCCCTGGGGAGCCTGTTTCAGCACCCAACCATCCCTGGGTTTAATCTCAGGTTTCAAAGACTGTTGTGGAAAATATTTCACAATTACATTTGTTTTCCCCAGAATCCCATGCTATGACATTGTGTGTCTTTTTCCTGTGCTACTTTCTTTCTAAGCATCGAAAAATAGCAACAGAAGATTCTGTCCCCAGGAAGCGTTCAGTATATTCCCATGAAGCAATTCCATAATTCAAAGGACACTCTCCGAGTGCATCATATTCATATTTCAAAGAAACTGGAGAGGAAGAAAATACATTAAATACCACTATTGAAAAAACCTTCCTCTGCATAGCCCACTTCATTTGATGGACCATCTCACACTTAAAATTATCACTTACTTTACATTCTGAAGAATCAGGAGTGTTTTGGTCAGCACCACAGTTTATTTCCTCCAAGTGTTTCTCTGTGAAAAAAGCAGCAACATTTTTACGTAGTTGTACTTGTAAACTGTTCTATGGTATAACACTCAAAATCTTACTCAGAGACATAATAAAACATTTTATATTTTATATATAAAATACAAAAAATCTGGTGGGTTTATGTGGGCTCAAACTCCTGAACTATGAACTAAACCTTCTGTGCATTATCCCTGGAGACTTTTTACCTTCCAGTGAGCAGGTCCCGAAACAAGTTTTAAAAGCTGCATGTTATAGCATCTAAGACACCAGATGGACAACTCCAAGGGAGGTAGATTTTTTTATGAAGCATTAATCTTTCCCAGGCGCTGCCAGTACCACCTAGAAACTTATTTTCTTTCAGCGAAGGCACAAAATTTTACAAATTCTAATTGAAAAATGCGAAGTTACTTACGATGTTGTTGTAACAGATGCTGTTCTCTGGAATTCAGGTTTTCATTTGACAAAGGAATATTTGCTTTCTCTGTCTCAGCCAGTGGCCCTGAAAACATACAGGTATGTTTGTTCTGACAGGCCTCCTGCTAACCTTGATATACACATGGGAATGTAAACTCTGTGCTTAGATTATTAAACAGAGCTTCAAAATCCAATATTGATAGTGTATAAGGGAATTTGAGACACTTACTACTGCATGATTAAGCTTGCCAATTTGCATAGGGATATAAACAATTGCAGAAATATTGCATGTCAGCCACTGCTTTTTTAAAAATTCTAACAACGATCAGAGATCAGACTGAATCATTCTAGATAAGTGGCATTGATCAGGCAAAGAAACACACCTCTACCCATCCACACCCAGTTTTGAGGTTTTGCTTTATCATATCTTACTGATCTTAATTGACTTCCACAAAGTACTCTTAATATGTGAATTATAGAAAACGATGAATGTTCTGTTATTTAAAAAAAGCTACCTGTTGCAGCTGCAATTTTAGCATGCATTTTTGTAATTATGAGTCTATAAAAATGAAGGTTTGCTTTCTTAGTAACAAATTATTACAGATTTCTCCATAAATCTGTCAGTGATGATAGCAAACGGAACACCAAATACCACAGTACTGTAGATTTTTTTAAGTGCCTTATAAAAGAGAAGAATCATAGAATGTTTTGGGTTGGAAGGGACTTAAAGACCATCTAGTTCCCACCCTCTGCCATGGGCAGGGACATCTTTCACTAGACCAGGTTGCTCAAAGCCTCACCCAGCCTGTATCTGAAGACCTCCAGGTATGGGGCATTCACAACTTCTCTGGGGAGTCTGTTCCAGTGTCTCACCACCCTCACAGTAAAGAATTTCTCGCTAATATCTAATCTAAACCTGCCTTCTTTCACTTTGAAGCCATTCCCCCTTATCCTGTCAGCATATGCCTTTGTCAAAAGTCCCTCTCCAGCTCTTCTGTAGCCCCTTTAGGTACTGGAAGGTGCTGTAAGGTCTTCATGAAACCTTCTCTTCTCCAGGCTGAACATACCCCNCTTCTCCAGACTGAACATACCCCAGCTCTCTCAGCCTGTCTTCATAGGAGAGGTGCTCCAGCCCTCTGATCATCTTCATGATCCTCCTCTGGACTTGCTTCTTTTCTTGGGGTCCCACAATCAGATGCCACACTTGAGGTGGGGTCTTAGACAGTAGAGGGGCAGAATCACCTCCCTCAACCTGCTGGTCATTCTTCTTTTGATGCAGCCCAGAAATGGTTGGCTCTCTGGGCTGCAAGCACACATTGCTGGGTCATGTAGAGCTTCTTGTCTACCAACACCCTCAGGTCATTTTCCTCAGGGCTGATCTCAATCCATTCTTCACCCAGCTTGTGTTTGTGCTTGGGATTGCCCTGACCCAGCTGCAGGACCTTACGCATCTTGTTTTATAAGAGAGGCAGGTAACTGCACCAGTGTAGAGTTCATAACTCTGTATTAGAGTTATGACTGGTTACTTATTTTGAAGGTGTCTTGAGAAATCTTCCAATCTGCAAAGCTCACGGAGCAAGACTGTATAACCAAGGTCCTACTGGATATACATTTGCCATGCTTTAGTTACAAGACATTTTAACTGAGAGTGCACATAGTCTTGTAGTAAACCGCTTCAGCTGATAAGAACAAGCACATAGGTCTATGTGGTAGAGTAGGAAATCTGTAACTAGCTTGACTTGGAATAATTTTTTCAGGTAATCATATGCCAGTATTCAGATGAGTGTGGGCATGTGAACAATTCTGGTCCAAGGTTACTTTTTGAGGTCATCTTTGTGTGATTAAAAGAAAAATTTCAATTATCCACTCAGGTAAATGAAACTGGGGTTAGGCCTGACTTAAATCTGCAGCCAAATGTACACTGGAGTTCCTACTTTCATAGCTAACACACTTTGCATGTGGTGACTTGGATGTGATACCTATCCTTGCAGCTGATGGTGCAGATGCAACCTTTGCTTGCTGAGGGTCCTTCTACTGCTAAACAATACTGGTCAAGTCTTTGTAGTGAAGATGTATACTCAAGTTTTGTATCAGTTATAGTATTGAATATCCCCTGACAAGAATGCTCTTATATTAACTGAGAAATATTGGTGCTGCCTGTTTGTGATTTTCTATAGTTTATTGATAAAGGTTTTGAAAGATGGGCTAGATGATGAAGTAGTGGCTCATATTAAATAGTGGCTCAAAAAGTGCTGGAAAACTTGTTAAAGAATAGTTTCAGTCAAAACAGATGTTGAAATATGACCACATAAAATTCCCATTTAATAACAACAAATTAGAAATAGAAACTGCCTCTGCAAAATGCAATAATTTTTTTTTTTACAAATAACTATACATTTTATTTCTGCCTTTGAATAGCTATCAATCAATCTTCAGACCCTTAGATTGGCTGTAACAGAAATACTGAATGCCAAGTTTCAATCTGTTATTAGCTTTTTAAATGCAATGAATCAATACTTTATTTTCAAATTCAGAAGAAAGTTTTGAACTAAGCCCCAAAAATATTAGCCTTACTTACTATTTTCCTGCCCTATAGGAACCACTGGATTGCCATTTCTGGGGGCAGAAAAAGTGAAATATGTGAGCCATTTAGAGCTGCATGCTTCATAAAGCACATACTGAAATTATTTTTAGAAAGGTAGTTGTCTAAATTGTAGTTGTGCTTCTGTGACTTTGTAAATGTTGCTTTTCTAAAGAGCATTTATATCAGTATATAAAATATTTTATTTTATTTAACAGTAGTGAAACATTTTATTTAAATGGTTTGGGGGGAAAAAGGGAATGTTAAATTACCTGTGCTAAAAAAGAACTGCTTTCTGGTACATTTTGAATTCAGCTTCAGTTACCCCTCTATAAAATGGGAATGCTCTTCTGTAAGTCCCTTTACCCTGTTTCTCCTATTTGCCTCCTTAGAATGTAAATTCTGATGATCAGAGGGTGCTACCTACTGACTAAGTGTAATGAGGCAGCAGTTCCTTCCTCTGCTAGACAAGTGAAAGTTAATAAAATATTGGTAAAGGTTTGAACTATGTTAAAACAGAGGTGACAGCCATAGAATCACTCACTCTGGTTATGTAACTTAGTTATTCACATGCTTTTGGGTTAATATTTGACTGATCCTCTGAGATCTTTGCAAGCTATTTCTGTATCACTGTATAGCACCTGTGCTATACCAGATTGTAGAACATAACTAACCTAAACTGCAGCCATGAGCTAATGAGGGAAATCCTTTACGGCAGGTTATTGTTTAAGCCTGGAATCACTTTTTGTTACATGCTGCAGATGCTGCATTTTTAGTACCTTACTAAAACTTTTGGCTGTTAGAAGGAACTCAGAATTTCACAATCTGAGATTGTATGGAGAAGATTGACGCTAGTGATGTAAATGAAAAGATTTTTCCCTAGAGAACAAGATACATGAAAACGGTGGCCAGCCTCAAAGTTAAAGGGTTCACATTCGTATTTGGATGATGAAATCTGAAGAGTTCTCATTTGTGTTGGGTGAGTCTACTTGTATTTGCTGTGTTAGTTGTAATTACAAGGAGTTAAGATACTTTATGAATATTATTTATCAGGTTGCAAAATTCAGACCTTTGAGATAAAGCAGATTTCTTGTAGTTTGTCTTGTGCTGATTGTTTGACTTGCTGATGTAAAATTTAGAAACCTGCTTCACCATTAGGATTGAGATCGAGTATGCGCAGATTTACCTTGTGGCTTTGATTTGAACATTCTGCATGGCAGCTTCACACACTCTCACTGCATCATCCAGACTAATGCCCTCAGTCCATAGTCCACAGATGTAAACAATCTGATCTCGTGGCTGCAAACTGCCTTCCACACTGGCAGGAGAGCCGGGCACTATTTCTAGCACATAAATACCTTGTAACTCGCTTCCAGCTCCTCCTGTCAGCTTCAAGCCTAAAATAATGCAGAGAAAGAATCTTTTGTGGCAGTGTGCTTTGAATTTTACTGTCAGTGACATAAAGTCTAGTGGAATTGATGTGAGTCATTGAAATATAGGCTGAATAAATCACTGACTTTATAAATAACAGTCTTGCCCCAGTAAGATGGGGTATACAAGCTGGACTGAGAGAGTGAAATGCCTTTAGATGTTAGAAAAAGTATGGGAAAACTTAAATGGTGCTGTCCATCTCTATGCTTCAGTGATTCCGTAGCACTTTATTTCACCTGATGTTCAATAGTCATTTCCATAGGACTCTGAGCTGCATAGAAGCAACTCCCTCATTGCCAGAGCACTTAAGTGCCTTGCAGTCTTCAGATAGGGAATAAGCCTATGACAGCTGAGGAGATACCCATACAGTGGAAGTCTGAATGGTGCACTGACATTCAAGGAATCT
Source organism: Pachyramphus minor (assembly GCA_013397135.1). NCBI lineage: Eukaryota > Metazoa > Chordata > Aves > Passeriformes > Tyrannidae > Pachyramphus > Pachyramphus minor. The sequence goes on from VYXB01007518.1 coordinate 369,170, forward strand.
CTGAAGAAGGTAGTTTCTCACCTACAAACAGGATATAGTACCTGAGCAAATATAGCCATACTGTTTCCTGAGTCTACAGTTTTATCTGTGTGCAGTACTCACCACATTCTGCAGAAATACCAAGATACTCACATTGTGGGGATTTTCTTTTATTATTTGTATTGCACAGTGCCTTATGCCTGTGGTGAATCAAGGATTTAAGTGGAGATTTTTTGGAGTAGCAAACTGTGGCTCAACCCTCTCAAACTTTACCTTATTTATTTTTTTTTCTTTCCCTCCAAATAGATCTTTATGTATCTCCACAGGTACTAGACATTATGATCTAACTATCCACAATTTATGTATATCAGTAACATAAAAATATGAGACTGAAGGTCTGCCAGAAACTTCAGCTGATAGGGTGATAACGCAAAGATAATTTTTCCAACTCTCTTCATTGGTCCAATAAGAGATATTAGTCTTCCCTCTTAGACCTTTCTCAAGATAAAGCTCACAGGTGATGGTGGAGACCATAAAGGTGTCGAGGTCACTCTGAATCATATTGATAGAAGACCACAGTTGCTTACGATTATCTTATGATTGCTGTAATCCCCATCCAAAATAGCAAGCACGGTATTTACTACACACCTAGCTGTCCATTGGCACCTTTTGTGAGAGTAATTTCAGGAATCTCATCTGGCCTAATAGAGGGTTGTGGATCACTGTCAGCACGACCAACCACAAGGTGCAGATCAGGAGGAGAGCTTTGCAGTAAAGTCAGGACTTCATTGCATGGTAAAGATGTGACATCAATTCCGTTCACCTAAATGACAAACAAGGAAAATCATGTCATAGATCTCATTGACCATCATGTACTTCTCCCTTCACTCTGAGTTTTGCATATGAACTTAAATTAGTTTTCACTTTCATGTGACTGCTTTGCTGTGGTATTCATTTCAATGAATGCAACAGTTTAAATTGCAGTAAGATTTCCTTCTTGAAGTTTTATTTTTCTGAATGCAGAGCTTTCATAAAAGTAGCTTTTTTTTTCTTTTCTTGAAATTTGAAGTCTTCTTGCAAAAAACAAGAAACTCTAATGCAACAAATTGTACATGAACCAGGCTGGAAAAAAGGGTTTATTCATACATTACAAAGGACATAACTCCTGCATCCTTTGTATGTCACCTATCTTATTACATTAATTCAGTTTATGTCATTTAATTGGGAAGGCATTTAATGTCTCAGTTGTCTTTTGTTGGTGCTAGATGATTCATGTAATTTGCCTGGTCATAAAATCTATTCAGTCTGAAATTTATCCAACTGAAGTCAGCAGAATTAGATTTATTATGTGATTCATTTGCACTTATGTACCCTAATGTGTGATAAACTGGATGCTACCAAAGGAAGAATGCCAAAGCTAAATGAGATTGATCTGCAAATATTTTGTGCTCTGTATAAACTCCAACAGTTACTGTACCATGATGATTCTGTCTCCCCTTCTCAGTCTTCCATCAGAAAGAGCAGGGTCATTCAAGATTTCATCAACATACAGGCAGGTGTCCACTTTGTTAAGAACTACGGAGAATCCATACCCGTTGTTCTCTGACTTGGTCAAAGTCACAAGTACCTCCAATTCCTATTAAAAACACGCACAAGATATGTTTCATGTAGGCTTTTCTGTTGCTTCATTAACATCTTCCATTATGTTTTATATGCAGATAGGAATCAGATCCTCAGGTGGTATACACTAGAATATACATAAGGGTTTCTATGACCATATTGAAGAACTAATTTTCCTTCTTTTTACCTTGTGGAGCTTCATGTTGATTGATTGATAGGGCGTAAAAGGCAGAGAATGCCACCTGGGCCTGGAATTTTGGCATTTGAATTATGTAAAGAAAGGCTTGGAGTCCCTGAGCTGACAAATGTTGCAATAGCAGGGTGCAAAGATTATTGTTGTTATTGCTATTACTGTCCCACTGAAGGAAATGGTTGGAGCTAAATTTTGTCCACAGTGCTCTCAAATTAATAGGAATTCAAAGCTCATTAGTGTCAGTAGGAATGCAAAATGTTCCGCATTTGGCAGGAGACTGAGCCTTATATTTTGAATAGTAATTAGCACAAAGATCATACTTTCTTATCAGGACATTACAGTAATATCACTGTAACAAAGTGATTTTCCACACGGGCTTTAAAGATGACAGAAAAAACCCAAGTAGCTGACTCCAATTAAGTTTAGAGGCTACTAGAGGGCTTTTAAGCCCATGTACACTGAGAGTAATACTGCAGAATGCTGGAAAGTTGGAGAAACAGTAAGATGTCAAGAACAAGAAAATGGCCTTAAGGCAGATGGTTAAGAATTCTGGAGAGGCAGGCTTAGTGAAAAGTCTGCTTTACTTGAGGATTGTGGATATTCAGGAAAGAAAAGAAAAAAAAAGTAATGTAGAAATAGCATAGAAAATGAGCTAAAATTAATGTTTAAGAATGCAACACTCTTAAAGTTTTTTCTTTTCCCTTGTATTCTACCTGTTAATAATTTGGTGCCTATCACAAACCTGAGTGCAATCTTCTTCCTTCTCTTCCTCTGGCTCCTCCAAATCTTCCCATTCATTGTCACTGTCGTGTGCCTCTCTAGCAGGCGGGGATGATGATAAGGGACCACAAACACGTGGTTGTGGAGTCTCAGGGCTTGCGGAGAGAGTCTCAGAGCTTCCTCCTCGTGAAAGTGGGGTCACAGGCATTGAGCTGACAGTGAGATACTCTTCATCAATAGGGGTTAGAGAGAGAGTTTCAGGCATACATTTTGTGTTCGATAGGTCAGCATGACTCTTATTAAATATGCGGCTGGAAAATAAAAAGATTGCAGTGCTGGGGTTTTCCTCCATATGCTTTATTAAATGGCCACAGAAAAGTCTACTGCTTATGCATGACCTTATTTTCACTTTAATTCAAGTACTAGTTATGGTATTGAATTGCTGTCTGAATTTCTTCAATGTTAGTATAAAACTGAAAAAAAAAAATCAGTATTTTGCTGAGCTTCTTGAAAGATTAAGAAGCTTTCATAATTTGAAAACTGCCTTTGCAAAATCTTCCAACACTTTTTTTAAGGCATTAGTAAATACTTTTGTTACTTCTTGAAAAAAGTAATCAGACAATGCCCAAGTCACTAATTATTTCATCTTCCATAAACAAATTAATTAACTTTTCTGGTAAATGGTATGCATATTACAATACTACTACGATTTTGTATTTGCATTGTTCTTGAAAGAGGAATGATAGCCACATTTCTGGCTTCTACAGGTCTTTCTTGATATCTGAGCACAGACTAGAAACATGAAATATGAAATGATTCCTGTCTCTCAATGAAAAATATAAGACCTGACTTCTTTCTGTAAGCCGTGAAGTATACAAGTTGTCCTACAGAAATCAATGGATTTATTCAATTACTAGAACTAAAATTATTATTGATTTAATTCCACTATATTGCAGACAAAGTGCAAACAGCACTTTTGATGTTCTAGCCCAGACTGTAATCATATATGTTGTGTTTAGTATTGTTTTGGCTGTTGTCATTTATGAACCCTAATAAACTACTATGACATTATCTCCCATTAAATTTACCATTAAAGCTCAAAAAATCCTTGAAACACCTTTTTTTTTTCAAAGTATGTTTTCTTAACATCTATCCTTATTGAAATATTACTAAACCTCATTCATCTTAAAAACACTTAAAATGGCATAGCTTTTATTAACGCTTCACATAACAAAGATGCCATGTCAGAAGTAGCTTCTCTTTTGTTCTTTCATAAAAATGAGCTGTCTACCATCTCCCAAGCAAACATAGCCAACTAAAAAGAAAACAAATTGCATTTCTTGTATGAAATCACAGAAGATCCCCATTGTTAAGCTCTTGTTTCAAAAGTTGTCTATAGTCAGAAAGAAACTATAAAGCAGAGTAGCAAAGCATGCACTTTGGTTGGATATAGTTAGCAGCCTTCCACAGTATTTTTGAAATAGTGATGGAAGTAAGGAAAACAAATCGGCTGGTGCAGTATGCCCTCAGTGAGAGAAGCTATCTAGTCTGGCAGCATGTGTCTGTGAAGGGAGGAAATGAGAAGCTGGACATCTCTAGTAGCACAGCAAAGATGAGAATGAGGTTGACAGTTTCTACTGTAATAACTGGACAAGATACTTAGAATAGTGTGGAAGAAAAGTGGGATAATTAAAAGAAATGTTTAAGGATAGCAGCGAATACAGTCTGCTCTTTTCTTTTGGAGAGAGGAAAGAAAAGAGTATTTTCAATGGACATTGGTCCCAGTGGATGTCATAGAATCTGTCACATGCTAGTGGAGTGCTGACTGACCTTCAGAGGGTATGAAAGGTGTTTGGCAGAGCTACACAAGCTCAAGGCAATGAGCCAGCAGTGAGTGGCCTAATCATAGCACAGCTTCTACCACAGTAGAAGATTATGTTTAAAACATTGTTTAGAATGTATGCCATCTTAAACTGCTCTGGCTGCATTTTGGAAATGCAAAAGCTGAAACTAAATAATAATGAAAATGTGTCAAACAAAAACATTTACTTCAGAATTTCCTTCTTGGAATTAATCCTAAACTTTTCTTGGAATTGATATTTTCCCACAATAAATGCAGTTTTGATGAGTCTGTATCTCTTGGCAAATATGTTTGCTACACACATATTGCTGCTGGTTTTGCTCTCAGCAGTAGAGAAGCAAATATGTAAGCAGGATCTTTATTCATTAATCAAGTGAAACTTGTCCTCTCAAAAAAAAGAAGCTAAAATTATGAAGTGCCATTATGGCCCCACCTGACTTGCAGTCATCTAGTGCTATAACTTCCTAGACACTGGAATATCTTTCTGGGTCTGTGCTTGATGAGTGCCAAAAGTAACAAAAAGATTTCAAAAGACTGTGTGGAAAAATAGAAATTAGTTTTCAATAAAATTATTAAAGCTGTAAGTTAAAGGCCAGTAGAAGACCTTTAATTTTTCTTTGCACCAATCCTTTCTGTTCTGATAATTTATATTCTTGTGCACTGGGAAAGATGATGAAAATTAAATGGATTGTATTGTTTGCCAGTGTTTGATAGATCCAAAAGAGTGTAAAAGGAGACTGAATCCATTTGCACTGTATTTTATTGTATAATTCCTCTGTCTCAGGGCTACTATTGGCTTCTGAAGATCAGAAAACAGAAAATAACCTCTTTTTTCCTCCTTGATCACAGCATGTCTTCTGAATTTTTTTTTTAATTCCTATGAAAAAAATTTAAATGAAAAGATCACAAAATAAGAAAAAAATTTGGTGCCTAAGTCAGTTCTGAAAAAGGTTGAAATAAAAAATGATATAATAAATAAGAAAGTATTTGCTTCCTATTTAAATCAACAGGAGTATTTCCACCAATATCAAATGGCAACCAGATTCAGCTGAACAACATAAATGATTATGGTAGTGCAGCACTCATAACAACTGTTTTGCAATGCATATGCCTGATACATTCTAATAAAATGACAATAAATAGGGAAAGCAGATTAGGACAGTCAGAATAAGATGGTAAAACAAAATCTTCAGTAATCAGTAGTGATTAGAAGCAGAGACCCTTGTACTTATACCTAAGAAATTCACTTTCAAATTCTGTGAGTCAAACGAAAGACTGCACAGCAGATTTTGGTATTTCCTACCTTTTGACCTGTCCAAATTCACATGGCGAGTAGCAGTTCTGCTTCATTTCTTCCTCTAGTGAGTGGAATACTTCAGAACTGGGAGCTTCTTGATGAAACTTCCAAAGACGCTTATAGAAACACTCCCTAGAAGTCAGGAACTTCTCTATGGTCTTCCCTTGAAACTCATCTTCCTGCTCTTCATAAACTGAGCTGTCATCTTCAGGAGGCTCACTGAAATCTTCTGCCACTGGAGAATCCAGGCAGTCTTCCAGGTCTGGAGAGGTGCTACCTCCATCACTGGCAGATTGATCCACAGTGTTTCCGCCTGGCATATCTGCCACAAACTCCCTGAGTGGAGATGGTGCTGGAGTCTGTCAAAGTAACAGAAAGGTTAGTGTAACTACTTTTTAATCTCCTAGCATTTTTTCTTTAAGAGCAAAATATTTTGAAAAGGCAATATCAATAAGTTTCTGAATTGGAAAATATCAAATGGTAGCTGGAAGGGAAGGAAAAGCATACAGGGAGGTACTCTCTCACCAAATAGTTCTTTTGTCTTTATGCTTATCTTTCACATTCTTCAGAAGTTCCAGTTGGAACTACTACACAAGTTCACAATGAATTATTTTCTAGAGGTTCCTTTTCTTTATTACTATTTATTTCTGTTCATCTCATGCCTCAATGTTGTGTTTATATGCTCTTCATTCTGTAGAAGTAGCTTCCAGACTTGACCCCTCTGGAACTAACCATAGAAATCAGCCAAGGGCACATTGCAGGGGAGCAACAGGAGACAGTTTGCCATCTGGAGATGGTTCTGACAGTCATTTCTGTCTGCCCAAGGGTTGCTGTAAATCCTAGTGGGACAGGAATCATGAGCAGGCCATTCTGCATGGAGCATGAGTAATGCAAATGCATGTTCATTTTAAGAGTACTTGTGTATGTGTCTATGAGTTGTGTTCAAGAAGCAGGAATACTAATGCTAGCACATCTAGTGGCACTGGTTTAGCTGTGCAGTCTCTATTGTTTGGGGGCTTTTTGTTTGTGTTTTGTTCTTCCCCCTGCAGACTCTGCTAACTCTCAGTAGGAAGCTGGATATCCTGTTGAAACCATTATTTCATTTATTTAACTTCATTAAGAGATAGTCTGGCTAGGGAAAGGTCTTTAGTTTCCTCTCACTTTTGGGAGTAATATAGCTGCTCCAAGCCCACTAGTTACAATAGCTTCTGGCTGAGGATCTAGTAGAGCACTTTTAGAACCACCACTAGAAGACCTGGATATGTGCTGTTTCACTCCAATGACAGTACTGCAACTCAAACGTTGTTGGACTGGGATAAATATGTTTCATATCTGTCAGAGTTGTATCATTTTGTTTGCTAAGGAAATATCAGTTGAACTCTAGAGGTTGAGTTGAAACCAGGAAGGGAAAGAAATGGAATAGACAGCCTTGGAGAAAAGGGAAGGTTGCCTTATTCTAGACTGGATGGTAGTGTCTTTCCAGGTTTACAGAGGTAAGTTTCTGTCAGAAGCTTTGCCTTACCAGGGCAAACTGCTCTATTTCTGGAAGAACACCTTTTGGTGGTCTGCAAAGTAGCAGTGTAACGTCTCGAGGAGCTCCTCTCAACAAGTGCAGGACATCCTAAGCAGAAAGAAGGAATAATATTTGTAATGGAACACGGTCTATAGTACACATCATTTTACCAACTGAGATGGAGAGAATTTTTATTGTGAATGCTAGATTCCTGATATCTGTGCCTCTCAGAACTTTCTGAGGGCCAAAATTTGCTACTGAAGGATTGTCATATATTGTCATAGTTTATATATGAATGTGTATCTAGTTAGTTAGTTATCCAGTAAAGTTAGTTTGTTTACAAACATCTGTTCCACCAACAGCCACATAGTTTTAAATTAATTCATTTTCATTTCTTGAAGAAAACAGATATTTTGGACAAATTCATTCAAACCACACATGGCAGCGATACATATTCAGTCAATTACATCAGCACAGCTCCCCAAACTGACATATTACAATGAAAAAAACAAATCCACATGTAGCCTCCTTTTACCATTTAATTTCTTCATGTAAGTGTGGAATTTTTCATTCCAGGTAAAAAAGTTACACTGGATTTGCCTCACCTCGTGGAAATTTGAATGTGGAGCATTTGAATCTGCATGACATTACAAAGCACAAATGACCCACAGCGGCAAACTGCTGTAATCATGCATAACAACAACAAAGATTCCAACTAATTAACAGTGGCATGCATCTAACAATAGAATTCATGCATTAGTGGTAGAATGGTATAAATTAAACAGCAGAAGAAATCTCTCTAAGAATTTTTTAGATGGAAATTCTCCACAAGAGTTCTAGAGAAGAATTGTACATAGAAATCAGATTATATGCAAATTCTGCCTCCCTTCCGTGATTATTAAGTTTAAATGTAGTTTCATCCCATTGCCTTTATTAACCTGTTATGCATCCAGAGCCCCTGCCTGATACCTGATACAAAAGCCCTCGAAGAGGTTTCCCATTCACAGCTAAAATGATGTCTCCAACTTCAATTTCTCCATTCTCTTCAGCTGGCTGCCCTGGAAACAGTCTTTTGATCCTGACAATAGCTCCTCCAAGGTGTTCGCAAGAATCTCCTTCCATTTGCAAAACACTAAATCCAAGGCCTCCAGAATTCTTTGTTAACTTCACTTCAAATGTATTGTCTGTTCAAAGCAGAGATTGGGAAAAAAATGGGAACAATGACATATTTACCCCTAAGGAGCTGATGTACTAAAATCTCAACAGACATTTTCCCTGTGTGCTGCAGAGATAGATCTACTCATAGTAATGGCAAAAGAAGGGTTTGGTGTTCCTTTATCTTACATAAGTTCTTGAAATCTCACAAGCAGAATAGGAAGAACTGAAATCTATTCCACCTTGTGTTTGCAGTCTAGTACAAGCCCATAAAGCAAGAAGCCTTTTGTACCAATATAATGAGTTCACATGCTATCCTTTTCTGACGTTCTTCTGTAAGTGTTGCATAAATTTTACTATTCTGTAGCTGCCAACTGTTAGTTTATGTCCAGCACTAGCCAGCATAAGCTGGAACTACTGCTCTGTCGGTTGAGAATGAGAGATCAGGCCATTCCCAAATTCCATGCTTGTAGCAGAATTCCGTTCTTCTAGGAACAATGTAGAGTAACTTCCCCATGAAAAGGTATGGTTCAAACTTAGTTTATGAGATAACCTTCAGTAAAAGAGACAGCATATATTTGTTGCCTAAATTCTGTGAAAGTGATCTCTGAATCTTCTGTTTTTAAGAAATTAAGTGATGGCAGTCTCCAATCTTGGCCCTCGGGCAGCAGTTCACCCCAGCTTCATCACTGTCACAGCACCAGCAGTTGTGTTGGCAGTACTCTCTCTGGATAACAGCCTGAACACATCAGCACAGCTGCTTCCTGCCTGAGAGTGCCATAGAGTACAGACAGGGGCATTCCCTTGCCAGCCCCATCTCACCAAGTCTGAAATACAGTATCTATGCCTAGGATAAATTCAGCTACATCTAGCAACTCTAACTCTAAGTACATCAGAAATCATTTTGTTCAGTATACAGTTTTCCTTCCAAACTACGGAAATTTCACAGAATTATTTTCATTCATTTCTTTCTTGCACATTGTAGGAAGTCACCCTGAGTTCCTTTTTTATCACTTACCATCTGTCAAAAAGCCGTAGTCCTTGGTACCATCTGTGAAGGATGTTGCCACAGAAACAGCTGCACATTGGTCCTCCTTTCTGTCATTAGCAGTCACACCTGGCTCTGCCAGTTGGTAGTTTCCCCTTTCTAGAACCAGCTTGGCAATCTAAAACAATGATGAACAGGTTCCAGTTACACAGTACACAGTGAGCCCTAAGTTGTCTTACTTTTCAGGAGAATGGGGTTGGAGGGGTGGGGGTTGGGTTGGGGGTGAAGGGTGGGTTTCCTTTGCTACCGTGCTTCATACTAAGTCCAGTTTAGTCTACTCTGTATCTTATTGAGCACTGCTGTTGTACAAACCTGGCCAGATTTTTTAAGATGTTCCACAGCCTGTTTGTGGGTGATGCCACAGAGGCTGATGCCATCTACTTCCAGCAGACGATCACCTGAGGCAAAAGAAAAAATAAAGGTCAAGTTGCTTGGATGTTCAGTTTCAGAGGGTGTAAACCTTGAGGCTACCCACGTTACAGTAGGTCTTCATGCTTATATGTGTCAAATTAATATTAATTCATAGGATAGCAATACTGCTTGTTGTACAGCATTCTGTAACTAGCACAGAAAACATAGCAGGGTATTCTCTAAGTAAATGCAGTGACAGCATCTGGTTATACCAGTAACACTGAAAGTAGATGTCAGAACCTGATGGCACCTATGGAGAGTAACTCTACAGTATTGTGTGAGGCTCCTGGTTTTTTAGTGGTATATCTACATGTAGTACAGGCTGAGGAATGATGGACTGCATATTACATTTCACAGTTGTAAAAACTGTAATCCGAAATGTGTTTCATTGTCCACACTAACACTGAGTTCTGCAACCCAGAGTTTTATTGCCAGACATGTTACCTATCTTTATTTTTCCGTCTTTATCTGCTGGTCCTCTGGGAATAATTGACTTCACATATATCCCACCATGACGCACACTAGTGTTAATTCCACCCTGCAAAACATATGCCCACAGGTTAGAGTGGAGTCTTCATATGTTCTTCCTGTGATAAAAATCAAAGCAGCTTATACATGCATGGCAAAGCAACTGTTTCAGCAATTGCTTTTTTTTTTAAATATAGGAGAAAAGGGAAAGGTGATGTTACTCCAAACCCCTGTCTAGTTGTAACATACTTCCATGGACAGTAATCTTGTTTTATTTTATCAGGAAAATGCAATGCACTTCTGTGTGGCTATATAAAAACATTAATCAAATGTTTATAAATTTTTCCCTATGCTCACATAAAGATGGGGTTGCATCTTTCCATTAGTCTCCTGCCCAGCTTCTAAGCTATGCAGTTCTGCAATTATTAACCTTCCAGACAATATACGAAGAGTGGACCTCAATTTATGCAGCTCATAAAAATTCCAGATTAACCTAAGAATTATGTTCTGTCCATCTACATCCTTTGGCCAAATTCAGATGAAAAAACAGTCCCTAATTTCTTCTGCAGGCAACGGAATGGCTGTTGCTTCCTACTGAATTTCAGCAAAGACTGTGAAGACATCTCAGCCTGGAGGGGTAAATTCAACTTTCATAGGCAGGACAAGCAATTATTTTTCAAATGTGGCAGACAGTTTTCACGGCTGCCTTCCCTAGTCCTCTAAATATTCCTTATATTACAAAATAAAATTGTCTAAGGCCCTTTCTCTAGCCTTCAGAGTGAGATGCACAGCTTATCCTGAGTCTACACAGCAAAATTTTCATCTCCCCAGAATGGGATGACTTCTGTTATACTGCCTGTTGAGGCACAGGCCAAAGCCATGTCAAGGGCTCTCAACAATTAAACAGTGCCACTGCTTGAGCCCTGCCATGGTCCTGTGTAATCTGCTTACAGACACTGGCTTGAAATTACAGGAGCTGCAGAGGAGCAACAAAACCTGCCATGACTTGGAGAATTCTTTGTGTCATGTTCTCTAGAGTCTCTGGCTATATCCCTCCCTGACCAAACTCCACTTTCAGTGGTAGAGCTTGTTCTCAAACTGAGTAAGGATGAAAAGGGTTTGTACTGCCATGTGCTGTATGCCAGGACACTGCTTTCACAGAGTGTGCAGGTAAGAACTGGGGAATGAGCAGAGCCTTTGTTCTCGGTCATATAACAGTTTGACAGACAAAATGAAAGATTAACAGTAACACTTGCAGTCACACTGATGCCAAAAGTCCCATCTTCTTTAAGAAGCTCCACCGTATAGATTTCCTTTGAGTTGGTTTCTGATGGAGATGGTAAGTGGGCAGAATCAGCTACCTGTCTCAAAAATATAAACACTAATGACATTACAGCATCCCAGTTTAAAAACAAAAAGGGGGCGATGGAAAAAAAATGAAGAGAGCATTTGCAGAAGATATAAAGGGTTTGATCCTGCCATCACTGCAAACCTGGAATGATACAATTTATATCTCTGATATTATTTGAAGCTTATGCTAATGTTTCTCAAAATACAATGTCTAAATGTGCATAACCTGAGTATATATAGGGAGGATGTCTAATAGTAGGAAATTAGACACAAAGTGTTGTTCTGTGACTGGTTGAGAACTTAAGATGTTTCAAGAAAATAATCAAAACTTTGTGCCTCCACTGGAAAAGGAAGGAAAATTTTTAATAACATTTTGTAGAAGTTTCCCCATTCACATATTTCAGACATGTCTATAATTTTGACATTTCCAATGTAATTTATTCCAGGGTTTTCATTCTCCTTTTCACATGTTTTTAATTTCTCAGTTACTTTCCATTCTTAATAGCTGCTATATTGTTATATGTTATATGCTCAGTGTAACATTAATGAGCAGCATCAAAATCTCAGTTACCTCTGCATCTAGGCTATCAGCTGAAGGAGCTGGAATCTTAGAGCCCAGTTTTGGTGCTAAACTCCGGGAAAGAGTCTTCTCAAGTTCATCTATGTTTATGTCTTGTTCTTTGGGGAGAGCTGTATGACAATCCTGAATCTTTTTTCTCCCATTGTCTACACAAGAGATCTCAGATCCACTAGTGCTGTTTCCTCTTGATAGAATCTTTTCTTCATTTAATCCTTCTTCATACAAGTCTGTAGAGCCATACCAAAATAAAACATTGCTGAATGTAAGTAAACTTCAAGGCAAATATTGCTATACCCCAGTAACTTCCTATTTCAACTGATTGTGAAATCTGATCCATACAATGAGTTAGTCACTGTACAATGGAGTGCTGCTATTATAAGTGTGCAGAAATGTGTTTGCTTCATCACTGCAGAAGACTATGACTCTCCATCAGAGAAAGAAATGCCAAAATTCCCTTAGCGTTCAACAAAGCAGGCCATAATAGATTTTTTTCACACTGACATAGATCACAGGATACCTGCTAGAAGTTGACTATTTTCACTGCTAGCATGGTTGTTATAGCTGGCACTGAGCAGCAAGAACAAACTACTACATCCCAGTGCCTAATAAATATGAGTGTCCTGAGTTAACTATTAGCATTCCATAGACAGCAAAGGCATTTGCTGTCTCATACCTTTGGGTTGAGAGATGATGAGCTCCACTTCATCAGGAGAGTTCTGTATGATTTTAACTGCAGTATTAAATGAAACACCCTCAAGGCTAATATTATTCACAGAGATGAGTCGTCCTCCTTAAAAAAAAGAAAAAATATAAAACCAAGTCAAAGTACATCTAAATAAGGAAATAAATCCAGAGTAGCTAATTTTAAACTATGCAAGTATTTTAATTCTAATTAAAAACTAAGGATAATGACCTGGTTTGATATTTCCAGCTTTGTCTGCAGGTCCCCCAGGAATAATTGAAGCGATAAAGATACCAAGGTCTAATTTTCCTACATTTTCTCCTCCAATAATTACAAAACCTGCAAAAATGAGATAGGATGAGAACACAGAGACACTGGCAGTATTAGAAAAGATGAACCTTAAGAACATTAAAGGCTCTTACTCCAATGGTGTAAGTTTTATACACGGTCTGAGGAATGGGGAGCTCTGATTTACATGGCAATAAGGTCTTGATTTGGGAGAGCTTTAAACTTGCATTATAACTAAAGTGTGCTGATGACTTTGGTCTCTATTTAAATATAATTTCTCAATAAGAACGCTTTCCTGGCTTCCTACTTTTAAAGACCCCCAACTACTTTCTTGTAAGAGTCATAAATTAGGTGGACCTGCAGTGCTTAACACCTTCAGGAGCAAAATGGTATAAAAGCCCTTTAGATAGTTTTTAACATTATTCTGCATCATGCAACCAAGAAACCTGAGGTGGGCCATGCAAACTTCTAATCTAAGAGATCTAAGAAAATTAAATCTATTGTCAAGTAGTTCAATTTCACTATCCTACCTCTGCTTATTGCAGAATATATTCTTCTTACTGCTATAACAGTTAGGTTTGGGATTAGGATATTACCTACAGACCTGCACCATTTAGAAATTTGATTTTTAGTTTTATTAATGGTCAGCTGTGAAACTGGATGGTCCTCTGAATTCATCCACAAGAACAGGGTACAGTGTTATTACAGTATTAGATAACTAGATGTTTAATATCCAAATAACAATCCAAAAGTTGAGAAACGTTCATGTTGAGCTTGTGTACGTATTTTGCACCCTCACAGGCAAAACCTGTAAGGTTTAAGATAAATAAAATCAGTACACATGTATTTCAGACACAAAACTAAACCCATGTTCCTTTCATTCCACTCTTAGCACTTGGCCCACTTGATCTCTGTGGCCTTAGTCCTCTTAAAACATAGTGGTCTTATGTGCTTTTCAGTCCTGGAAATTCTAAATCCTTTACAAAGATTGGTAATCTGACTTTATAAGAAGTATAAATGGGGTGAACAAGTTTACAGTCTTGCCCAGCTTGACTCAGCAAGTATCTGTGTTAGCACAAGGATCTGTTATTCCCAGGAATATATTCCTTACTTACCAAATCCATTCTTAGGGTCACGTTTTAAGCTGACACAAATGATTTCTCTTTCTAGACCACTTAGAAAAACTTCCTTTTGGATGGCTGGTGATGCAGGTGCTGCAGAAACAAAACAGCTAGAATAAATGTAGATTAATGCAGGGAGACAGTAGATTCATATATTGTACAAAACTGGAGCTCCAAAAATTAAAATATGTTTTGTCCTTGATTTCAACATTACCACTACTTCCAAATTAATAAAATTCAGGAAGGAAGCTCAAACAAGTGTTCATAAGTTTTCATTCTTTAGAAAAGTCTATGTACAGAGTTGTGTAAGCTCTTCCTATTATGTCCCTTTCTGTGAGACTATGTATTTTTCTGCAATGTTTTTATTAAGGTTATGATGTTTAAAGAGTCAGGCATGTAATGCCCATTGAACCTGGCCATGATTTGGACACAAAATCTCCTATGGCTTCCTTTGGAAACCCTAGCCTGTGGGCACATTTGGCTCTGAAGGTGCAATCCAACTAACACTGATTGCAAGGGTGACTTCTGTAGTGTTGACACAACATTGTGCAATTTCCACAGGGTTTTTGAAGTACAGTTCTAATTTTAAAATGGACTAACCAAATATGCAGTATTCCATATGCTCACTGTGTGCATGCAATGTGGCTTCTGTTAGAAAATTAGGTATCCAGGCCTTAGTTCAGTTAGTGTCACACAAAAGCAAAAAGAGAGGAGCACCTGGAGCCTATGCTGTCTCATGCATTATTTATTGAGTTGTAGATCTCAACTGCAAACCAAACAATGACCTCTGAGCACCAGGACACTGCCCCCTACAAGAGTGTGTGGGTGTACTGAACTATGTCTCTGTAGAGCAATAGGCACCATTATAGAATAATTTTATCATGAAGTCCCTTACTACTGATCCAGACAGAAAGCAGGAGTTAAAGGGAAGAAAACAGCTTGTCTGGCTAAACTCTGGGTTACTTCCCAGTGAAGAAAACAGCTTTGTCTTGCTAAACTCTGGGTTACTTCCCAGGACTATAAGTACAAAAGGCTATTCTTTAATATGTAAGTAGAATATATCTTGGTCTCCTGATATTGAAGCAATAAATATGGAAGGGTACTATCACTCTTTATGATTGTTATACTTACCACTGATTGTGTTCTGGGTTGAATGGATAGAGAGATAGTCATAACTCCTTTGTTTTTCATTCAAATTGATGTGCATTTCTGACTGGGATAGGCCTGATAAGGACCTGCATGAAGGTATGGTACAATAACAAATCAGCAAAGGTATTTAGCAGCCTTCATTGTTAGTCTGTCAGAGCCAAGCTGCGAAGGCATATGTTTACATCTTTTCAACAAGTATTTTGGAACACGTTTCATTGTAGGGGAGAGGTAATTTATCCTTGCCAGCATTTACTTCCAAATAACAGCTACCATTAGACCATTCATATGATTGATTTCGCCCTGTGTTTTTCTCTGAGCTGAGTTGCAAGCATCAGGAAAACATAGCATAACCTCATCATGATTCATTTCACCCTGCTGTTCATTTAGACAAAACCATGTATGAAAATTTTCCTGGTAATTCATGTTCTTCTTGGCTCTGTTCTAACTTTTAGTATTCTAAAAGGCACTAGAATTCATCAAAGGCCTTGAGACTGTGTACAGCTATAGTAACCACCTACACAGGTGAATGTACCAACACAAATGAGAAGAGAGAAGTTCTTGTACTGTTCCCTATGATTGGCACATTTACACATGGAGGAATCAAATTGATTCCTCCATTCCTGATCAAAACCAGCTTCTACTGTGCATTTAGTTCACATACTGCCAATTTCCAAGAAGATACACAGACAGATTTTACATTTATTCTCCCTTATTTTTATACTTCCCCATAACCCAGTAAATGGTTCATTCCTGAGTCTGGTACAAATTTAAATGTCATTCTTTTCAAGTTCTTATCTGTTAGTCTGTTAGTTTCCAGCCTGTGTTTGCACTACTGCTGGCACCAGGGAGCTCCAGACCTTTCTTGTGACCACAATAAAAACTTTAAAAAAAAAAAAAGCGTCATAGTTTACCACAGAGGTTTCCAATTTTATAGTCTACAACTGAGTATTCTTACACACTTTTAGAGGAAAAAACAAACCTACCTGCCAAGATTGATTTTGTCTCTTGTCCTATTGTTGGTTTCCACACTGAGGTTATCACAAGATTTGCTCATCATCCCAGCAGAAAGGTTTTCCAGGTTTGCTCCATAGAGCACATTCTCTGACCGAGACAGTCTCTGGATAAGAGCAAGGTGTTCACGCTGAGCTGCATATGCAGAATTTGATTTGTCGATTTCCACAAATTTACTGTCCTCTGAATAAGAGGGGAGAGAGAGAAGGAAGGAAAGACAATCCACTGACATTATCCCATCTTTTTAAGCTCAAAGAAACTTTCCATCTAACCTTTTGAACATGCCACAGAAAAAAATAAGGTCAACATTACAGATACATTTTTCTTGTATCCTTGAGAATACCTAGGCCTTGGAGTGAGTAGGAATTTTCAATTAATTTCTTTCATAGACAACATATCTTGTATTTAGATTTCATTTCTGTGAATTATACTACAAATTCACTTTCCACAAAGACAGATGAAATGTAAAACCCTATATAATTTAAACCTGAATATCTCTGTAAAGTGTATTCTGTAAATGTTTGGTGTGTGAGACATATCTGTCTGTCAAAGTCTGAATTAGCCATCTTGGTAGTAATTTCTGATCCTTCACAGGCCCTCTCCTCCATTATATGCATATCTGAGAAGACAGGAGCTCTACTCACACATGCATTCCAACATTCAGAGAGGTGCCAAAGAGATGAGTGATTTGCACAGGTGAAGTTAAGTAGGGGACCATCTCCGTGGCAATGCTTGCTATCCAGTTTTCCCCTTTTGTGTGAAATATATTACTTGCTTAATGACACCTGGGCTCTGCTATATACAATCTGTCCTCTCAAAGGATTTTATTTTTCTGAAACAAGATAGTGCTTAAGGAAGCATTAATTTACTTAGGTTCTCAACTGGTGGTCTGAAGAGGGAATTTGGAGGAGAGAGGGACAGCAGACAATTGGAGACAAAAACAAAAACTCTGCTTGATATAGTCCAGCATCAATATGGGCTTTAATTCTGCTTATAAATGACAGTTAACC
This sequence comes from Pachyramphus minor, assembly GCA_013397135.1. Lineage (NCBI taxonomy): Eukaryota > Metazoa > Chordata > Aves > Passeriformes > Tyrannidae > Pachyramphus > Pachyramphus minor. The sequence goes on from VYXB01007518.1 coordinate 386,626, forward strand.
TCCCCTGTGTTTTCCTAATAAATATTAGCCTGAATACAACTTTCTGGGACACTACTCTGCAGCATTAAATCTAGGCTCCTCTTTCCTTGGTGGCTTTGATCAAAGGCATTTCTTAAGACATCACAAGGCTTAACTGTCCACAGAATTAGCACAGTCTGGAGTTGCTATGGTGATTCCAAAGTAGGGGGTTGCTATCAAGTTTTGAAGTGATGGTGACTTATACATCTGAACAGTACAGCAGAAGCTGAAGCATGCAGAAAGAGTCTCATAATCTTTTACAGCCTCACTGTGTTGGCAAAAGCAGCATTTTGAAATACTGTGTCATTTGCCTGCACACAGCTTTTTTTCTGGGACGACAAGCACGCACTGAACCTGAGAACCTATGGTCACATGCTTTGTGTAAGTCTGGCTTGTTTCAGTGATTTTGTGTACTTGTAATCAGGACTTGGGTTATAATTTTCTTAGTTCTCAATCATTTATCATGTTATATATGGAATGTAATAATTTTTGTTAGGATATATTATTACAAACAAATGTGACACAGGAAACTTCAGGATTAACTATTGGCACTCATTTGTATGCTAAAAAGCACAGTCCCACTAAATTACATTTGAAGCTACAGGCATCAAGAAAGAAAAGGTATTTTGAACCTAAATGCTATCCTAGCATTTTTTTTCATGGGAAAAATTTGTGCTGGTGGAATTTCATCTTTCATTAAATGATTTTAGTGGGAAGGAGGCAATATTTCAATCATCCTGTTGTATCCCATGGTATAATTTTTTTACAGTTTTACTACAGAAAGGAGTATGCCAGCAGATAAGGCACAACACTTGATTCTCCTGCCAGGACTCACTGGGTCAAACAGTCAGGGATTGTAAATTATTATGATTCTGTTCAAGGCAGTGAAATGATGACCTAGTGAAAACTCCTGTTGCTTCACTGAAGTCAAGAGTGATGACAGTGGTCAGCTTAGACTGTTATTTCTTGTGTGCCTCAGTTTCCCCATAATGATCCTCACCCATCCTTACAGAACACGCTGAGAATTGTGGGTGACAAGCACTATTTTACTGCCCTGGGTTGAGCAGAACCTTGTCTTAGAAACTATGGAAAATCTGAAGTCTTAAGGAGGTATTAGTCATATCTTTCACAGACATGGCAAAATCTAAGATCAGAGCTGCTAGCAGCTACATAGTTGAGAGGGTGTGACTCATGTGCCTTTGGTTTAGTGGTTTTGTCCTGGGACTGAACCATAAGGTTGAATCCCTGCCTTACGCAAAGATAGCTAAATTCAGCTCCAACATATCTGGGCACTACTATAGTTCTAATTTTTGTGGAACATTTTTCACATTACATTTGGGGTATAATTCTAAGTAGGTCTCCTGAAGGGAAGTGAAATCATGCTTTTAATTTTTTTTAAATCTGAGTTTAGCTACATAGTTGTTATTATTGTTAGAGAACCCCTCTTCACCTGCTACACATGCTCATTCACATGCACATGCCAAGTTAGACTTAGGGTTAGACTTAGACACTCCTCTAACTTCCAGTGTAGTAGGAGACATTATTTTCTAACTGCAGCAGACTGAAACTGATGTAGCGGTTTTTAACTCTCAGCTTTGGTGAATGCACTTTTCCTAAAACCTAACCCTGTCCTAAGGGCCCAATAATGAAAGTGCATTTATACCTCACCTGATGAAGTTTGCCGAAGTTGCCTAGAATTCATCTGCGCATTGAATTTGTGCTGGGCTGAACAGAGGTCCAGTAGATATTTACATGTCTTCGCTGTATCAGTAATGAAGGTATGTTTCTTGCCACTGAAGCTGCTTTCAATCATGAATTTTTTTCTCTGAAGGGAAAAAAAAAGCACCGTTTGCTTTGTATATTAATCACTACACTGAGGTATTGAAAGTTCATTTATTTAATCTTGTTTTGTCCAATTGTATTTATGCCTGACTGCATGCTTTTTGGGTGCAGTAAATGCCTGTTGTAAATTCAATAGTCATTAGCAAGGTGTCTATGTATCTTCTGTGTGACAAGTCAAGAGCCTTTGGACATTGAATGTGCTGAGAGCAGGTTGCTAGAACTGCAAAATTTGTCCCTACAGATGTTAAAATTATTTTTAAAAATTCGCAGTGCTATGAAAATATCTTTAAGGGTCAACAGGACCATTTTGGGAGAGCAAACAAGCTGAGAAACGTTTGATGCAGTTTGACACCTAGACCGTACGACAGTAGGTAGATATACCTCTAATGTCAAAATCCCACTTACAAAGGGTCACAATCTTGTCACCAGTACTAGTTTGTTAATATACTAAGAGATGGGGATAGGAATAATGAGATCTGGAAGCAGAAGACATGATCCTATTACCTGGCGTAGGTAAGAAAACAGAAGAAAAGAGAGAGCAGTAAAGACAAGTGAGGAATGAATATGCAATATGCCATAGAGAAGTTCGACATAGTCTCTCTGTAACAGTCAATACCAGATTATTCCATTTTATTCAGTAATTTTTAATTTATTATTCAATAATTTAACTCTGGCTTTGGCAAAAAAGGCTCTAGAACTATACCTTGTGAAGAACTGGATATCTTCATATCCAGATCCAGCTTTGATTTTAAACTATTTTCAAAAAGGACTTGCCTGTATGGAAAGAGTCTAATTCTGGCTCTTAATGCAAAGTGACAGGGAGAAAGGGAGTAAAGTCATGAAGTGGAGAACAGATTCAGTTAGTTCCAACTCACATGAGCTGAAATTCTCTCTGTTTCACGCCACTGGAATCGTAAACTGGCAATTCTTGTGTGATTTTTGATCTCATAGACAATGATGCCTTTGGCACAGATTCCCAGAATTATGTCCCCTTCTGCTCCTTTCTTCTCTTGGGACACGCGATAGAATAGCACTCCATATTCGGGAAGTTGCTGAGTCACCTTGTAGAGAAAAAGGACTTTTACCATGCATTACTGAAAAAGATTCATGGGAAGAAAAGGCAGGTAGATGGGAGAGAGATGCTTTTGAGTCTCTTTACTGAGTATTCTTTCACTCTGTCAAGGATCCTTTGAAAACCCTTACCAAATTTTCAGACCTACTGCCTCACAGAGTCATCACCTTACTTTGGGATGTCATAGAGCCACCACATACATTAATTTTCCATGTGTAAAATTGAAATAACATTTTCCCACATACTTAATTTGAAGATGTAGGGGTGTTATTAGCCTTCTGCGCAATCATCTAAACGTTACAGTGGCACTGAGGTACTCAGCATTACTGCTACTTGACACTTGTGTGCATTTCTGAATAGAAATCCACACAGGATTAGTGCAGCTAACTACTGTTTATTTCCATTTTCTTTTCTTTTTGAGCAAACTCAGAAACCATGAAGTATAGCAAATATGATGATCTGAATAAAAATACTAATATTTTGGTGCCAGGGCTACCCTGACATTATTATGGTCTTGTGGGGTTTCCTTTCTACGACAGTGATGATCAACTGGAAATCTTAACTGCAGTGACACTACAGCTCCCAGCTTGCAACAAATTCACTCAGGTATATATGCCCATTTCTTCCTGGCTATCATCTTTGAAAATAAGACATTATATATTTCCATTGCCAACATCTTAAGTTGCAGGTTTGGCTAAATTGTACCTCAAAGGATCTCACCTAAATATAGTGGTGACTTTGGACGGAATTTCACTGCCCTAGAAATCCCTTCGGTATCAGACTTTATAGTAACAGATCTTCCGCAGTGCTCATTGCTGGGCAAAAAGTTAAGTAGGATTATACTTCAAGGGACTGAGGAGCCAGCTTCTGCTCCAGCCCTCAAAATGGACAGAGAATACTCTGAGGAACTTATCCAGAGCCTCTAGGTGTTGATGCTTTCTACCTCCTGTACTTGGCCACAAAAATGTCAAAATGTGACCTTTTACAGAACTATAGAATATGAGGAGGGATTACTGTCCTTTTTTGTGATATGCAGACCACCATGAGTTTATGCTAAAACATTTTTTTCATTCTGGGAAGCTGCCGTAGAATCCCCAAATGACTTTTCAACCATGAATAGAAATTTTCAGTGAACAAAATAAAATACTTTAAGAAGATCTATTTTTCAGAAAGTATCCATAGTACAAATGTTTAGGTCCTGAAAACTGGGGCATCTATAATCACTAGCTGAATCTGGGTTTTAATTTTTAATCCCTTTCATATTTGGAATTTACATGTTCTTGCCATGGGGGCTATCTTTCTCACTTTGTGTCATGTGTTGGCTCCTTCTACAGACTTATTCATTGAAACAGATACTAATAAAGCTACTTTTCTTCATTGGATTTGCCACACATGATGGGACTGTCATTAAGACTAAGCTTCAATCTATTTCTTCAATTCCACTGACAGTGTTAGATGGGAAACTCACATAATTAAACAGCAACTGAACTAAAATGATGCTATAAATAGAAACATGTGGCACTGCAGCAAAATGGGTCCTGATATTTATCCCTTACTTAATCTTGAATATTTTTCATTTGATGAAAAGCAGAGAAGTTTAGGGAGCAGTTAGCAGGAAAAAAAGTAAATCCCATATTATCATGACACTTTAGAGCCCTAGAGAAAAAGCCATGTGAGAAAATACTTCAGAGAACTCCTTCCTTACTTCCAGGGTTCACAGATAATTTTAAACAAACAATCACTACATGTTTAGAAATTACGGCTGCTGTAATTTCAGAAGTCAAAAAAAAGGGCTTTAAATGCTTTAAAATCATCTGGAACTCAGACATGTTAGTAATATGCCAAAAATTTGCATCAAGTCTTAGGATGCTGAAAGTACACTGAAATGTGCTTTAACACTTTATATAAACTCTCAGTTAAAGTATCGACAGCAGAATGAAATTCAGAGTTTTTTGTTGACTATTTAATTTTTTTCACCATATCCAAAATCCACTGTATCAGGCAAGAAGGAAATAATAGAAAATGCTAAATAGAGAGGGACTTTCTACCTCTAAATAAATAAATAATGTTTGGGGTATGGCAAGTTACCTTTAAAAATTCTAGTTCAGCTTCATCCTCAAATAGAGAACGATTCATACGATGTAATTTAGCAAGCTCTCGCTGTACATATACCAGGGTCATTTTCTCTATTCGACTTACTGGAACATAGTCTTCGACACGAAAATAGTTCTTTCCATGCATCTGTGGGGGAAAAAAACCCAAAAAACCCCAGAGCAATGAGCCTTTTATTCTTACTTGATGTTTCTTATTCTTTGCATTTCTTTTCAGGGTGGCCCATATGCAGAAGTCAGGGTGTTGCCATTTACTAGAGAAAGGTGGAGAACAGCAGATAGTGTCCTGACAGCCTGTGCCTCTTGTATCTGTTCTCAGTCAGGTGCTCAAAGCACATACCACTTCTTTGTGCAGAGGGGACAAAGGTGTGTCCTACAGTATGTTCTGCACTTAGAGCTGACAGCTACAGCTGCATCAGTGCAACCTACAGTGGAGGACTGTGGCTGTGATGGATCCGACAAGATGGATCAGACCACTCAGAGTCCAATTAGTAGAGCTACACTAATTTATATAACTTAGGATATGGAAGAGAACATAAATGGGTATTTTCTATGCACTTCAAAACTAGCACAACTAGTTCAGATTTGTGATCTTCCTGTCTTTTCGGCTTGTGGGTCTGAGACTACACATAAAATAGCTCTGAATTCTGGAGTGTTCATTTGCTTCTCTCTTCCATGTCTACTACTCTCTAAGCCCCTCTTCACATCCATACTGTGCCTATATTGGAAATTTTCTACAGATTTTCTGGGGTTTCTAGGATATGTTATCAATTATGAAGGATAAAGAGTCTCTCATCATTCTGCCATATTTCCTGCCAAATTCACCTGTCTCATTACTGCTCCCTAACTGGGAAAATTTTGTAATTTTTTTAATTAACTCTGGAGGATTTAACTGAAGGACTTAAATGAAATTCTGTGCTATTCACATTTCTTCTTTAATTGCTATGTGACAAATGAAAGCTGCAAAAGTTGTTGAGAGAGACCTCTGAGAAATATTGTATTATTTATCCACACCTCCGAAGCATAATTGCCAAGCTCTGCCTGTAAAGCCAAAGCGCCGAGTTTCAGGGCAGTCTCATCATTGCAATATAATCGTTCTTCCAAAATATCTTTACGAAGCTGCAGGTAAAATTGATGTCTTGTCAAGCCATGCCTGGAATACAAAAGGGTTTAGGAGCATAGGAGGAGCTTTGAATGGTATCCCTAAAAGCTACTGTTTTTCCTGCAGCCAGCAGAACTGTGCACTTACTGGATAACATTAAAGTGGTTGACAAAGAATTTTATCCTTAGAAAGAGTGTGAAATTAATGATGGAGGTTTTCTTCTTGGGTTGGTCATTCCAGCCATCTGGGGCCACTTTGTAGAGTTTGGTCTCCTCATCCAAAAAGAAGAATTCTTTACCTGAAATGAGAATTTTGGGTTCTGTAATAAATCTGGATATACTTCAGCAGCTCAAAGTTCTGCTCTCTTCATATAGCACATCACCAGCAATAAAATATAAAATGGATTATGGATGTCAGTGAGATTTACTTCTCTGTGTCATGGCTTAACTTACTGTTCTTTGATGGAGAACTTAGGATAACATTATGTAATTTAGGATTACAGTTGTTAGATGCTGGATTAGTGTGGTATCTGTGGAATCACTTAGAATTGATGGAGCTTGCATTCTGCTCACCATTCAGGTTCTGCACCCCATTGTAATCCTCATTCCCTAGATGCAAGGTATGCTTCTTCCTAGTGTCTCAGCCATGCTTGCCACCAGAAATGGAATAGGGAGAGGTGGGTCTTGTAGATGACATAGCTGAACCTGTACTCCTATCTAGGAACAAAGATAGTCCACCTCCCTCAGTACAGTACTTCCTGGAATTTCTGCTGGAGCTACATGTCTCAGTGTTATTCCAGGTCAAGTCTGGGACACAACCTTTTCTGACTGGGAATATCATCTAGTAATATGCACAGTTCTAGGATAGACATGCTTTACCTCAGTGCAGTACAGTTTAAACCAATGTACCTTACTTTTGCTTAAGCTTTTTACCTGCTTTCATCTGAGGATCTTAAAAGATCTTACTGGAATTCATTAATGAGGTGACTACAGAGGCACTGAGGGAGAGAGCTCTTACTGTACTTAACTGTGTCTCATTACCTTTCAGGTAAGCCAAGCCAAAGTAGAAATGTTCCACCAAGTTTGCATATGCCACCACGGTGTTGAAAACATCTCTTGCCTTGGTCTTGATGTCACATTGCACCTCAAGGCACTGCCCATTGAGTAGAATCACATTGAGATCCCTTTGGGACAAATAGGATTTCCCTTTTTTAGTCTAAGAACATACAACAAAGAATGAAGAATGAGTGCCAAGTACAAGCAATTCAGGTTCCACAGTGTTTTATTACTGAGGCTTCTTAGTCTCCTATGTCTACATAACCTTATGGAAATGATCACAACATTATGCTATTTCCTGCCTTCTCACAAATTAATATCACAAACATTTATAATTTTTAAAAACCCCAGAGAATCCCAACAAAACAGCTGACCCAGACTCTATAGTCACCAGGGTTATTCTAGATTTGGGGGTAATTCCAAATTCTCTTTGCCCTCATTTTTATTGCTGTATGCTGTCAGCTTTTTACCTTATCTTAATGACAGGTAAAGGATGTGGCTGCAAGCTGGAGAAGTCCCATACACCAGCACTAGATGTCACATGGCATATTTGTTGTATAATCTTTGTCTCAAAAGTCTTGGGCTAAAGTGAGCATTCTTAGCTGAGAAGGATAAATTAAGCTAATTTTAAACCAACAGCTTAACTACATAGCTGTGAGAATTAAAACACTTCCTTTCAAGTCTCAATACCTCTGCAGGTAATTTGTTTTGAGAGGAAGACATGGCAATAATACTGGGTTGGGACTCAGATGCAACTTACAAAGATCTCCAACTAAAAGGTAGCTAGATTAGTCCTAAATTCTTGATGTCTGTCTTACCACAATTGATCCAGGCAGCTGCAAGGTCACTGGTGGTTCACTAGACAAAATAATAAATTCTGGACCTGAAAACTGCAAGGAGGAAATTTAGAAATTTAGTAAATTGTCTCCATAATATAATGAAGATCCCAAACACATGCATCAGTGAAACCCATTTCTGTTGATCTATATGCTGGAGCTAATTGACTTCAGTGTCTAATAATGTGCAAATGCTGACTGAAGACTTCTCTCTGTTTGAGGTCTCTCCTGTGTGGACTCTCTGCCATCTGAGTAGGGGTAAGCTCATGCTGAAGTCTTTTCGTCTATGAAGGCACTTAACCAAGGCACCGATTTTCATGACACTTATGGAAACTTAATTTATTCTGAGACCTTTTCCCATTTGATTCTCAAGTTACTCTGAGGTCACAGACATGTAAACACATACATACAAACACTCTGATTTCATGAGCCTGGCTTACATAGGAACCAGACTGAAAAACAGAGCTGCTTTCTTCCCTATAATAAAGATTGACTGATAGTTCTTATTAGTAGACTTTTTTTTTTTTTTAAATTCAACAAACTTTAATAGGGCAAGATGGTTTTTTTCTTGTTGAGCATCCACCTCAAGTAATTTTGCATATTGGGTTTTCACCAGATTTATCTATGCTTTTTAGATACCTTACGCAGAGAGAAATAACTAAATATCTGCAAGTGATAAGATGTGAATCCTTCCAGCCATTGTCCATGACTTAGTAACTTGACTCATTTAGATACTTTTTAAAAAAAAAAAATTAGGGTTTATTTCATAATAATAGTATTGTCCTGCCAACAGACTTTTATATTGCATTAAAGAGGGACTAGCACTTTGTTATAACAGCTTCTGAACTCCTTCTGAGAAACTCAATTATTATCCCCCAAAAGATCATATCAATAAAATTTAAAACCTAATTTATAAGTAAAAGGATAATTTTTCAAACTATCTAACTGATGCTCTTGACCAAATGTCTGCCACTGGTCAGTCCTGAGCTTCTGAACTGAGAAGAGGTGAAAGGGCTCATCAGCCTAAAACTGGTCCCTTCTTCCACAACAGAAAGCTCCATAGGAAAAATCATGGTGGAGTTTTCTGTGATTCAGTTATTTCTGGATTTTTGTGATCCAGGTGCCAAAGAAACATTACCCTTGCCATTTAACAGAGTCCTACAACAAATTAGCAACTACAAGTAGACACTTAGGAAACCTATTGGTTTGGCACACTCAGTGCTAGCCTATGCTTTCTGTAACAAAAATTTTAAGTCCTTGGAGCACCATTGACCAGCAAACATTTGGGTTCAGTATCTTTGTAAATTTTTTTTGCTGTTCTGAAGCTCCTGTTAAAGTGGTTGGTGAAAACAGTCCATATGGTGTTCAATGCTTGCAGAAATCACACATGTAGTCAGAGAGGGTTCAATTATCAGCTTTTGCATAGTCTTTATGAACATGAGCTTTCACTGTTGTCAGTTCTGAGATACCACAACAGGATCATGCCTAATTTGGAGTCTGACAATCTAGAAGACTCATCTAATGAGATGATTCAGTAAGTAATATGCAGGTCCCTGTCAAACAACAATTAGATGAGAGGTTTCTCTTTAGTGATATTTACATTTTGAAATCAGCCTATATGTTTTTCATCATTCACCTTTTCCTTCCTGTGGAACAAACATTTCTGTGATGAAGCAGCTGCTGTGTAGTCTTTTGTAGACACAGAGAAGGTGGAACCTAAGCTTAACAGGTTCTGTCGGCTGTTCTTCTGAGTTCCAGCAGGGATTTCTTCTACAGCACTGACCGACCTTCAGCGGAAATGTTATAGTGAGCAATATATATAGCATGCAATCAAAATAGCACTGACTTGAGGACAAAGAGCTTAAGGTACATTAACTACGGATATTATGGGGTATTATGAAGTCCAGGGAAATGTCAGCTTTAAGTTGTTAAATGTGTCTTTACATAAAAAGAAAAATAATTTAACAGGAATAATATTGCTGATGTCCTTTGTAAATAAATCTAAACTCTTCTTTAATATAGTAACAGCCTTTTTTTTTTTTTCTTTTTTTTTCATTTGGTGAGCCAAATCTAGATGGTTTAAGTTTGGTGAAGCCAATAGGGAAAGAATTTAGCCCATACCCTTCTTGGAATCCTACAGGATAAGTAAATTTCTTATTTCTTATATTCTCAAGAAAAAAGCTTCAGAAAACCTTATAATTTGCTGTTACATTAATCAGAATTTTCCAGGAATGGTAATTAAATTATTTGAATACTAATCCATTAGAATAAATTAATGTCATAGGGAACTGAGGGAATTTTCAATTTAATTAATAGATGCGTCAAATCTCAGATCAGAAAGCTGTCTTTGTACTACAGTTTTAATGAATAAAGTAAGGGTGTTTTCCACCTGAGCAGACACATGTATCCTTAGAATAAACTTAAAATATACTATGTACTCTTGTCAATGAAGAAAGAATGATTATGTGGCTCAGAAATCACATGGAAGTTTTTTCATTATTCCAAAGTTTCATCCTTTTCTTTTGCATATTGCAAACTTGCTTCAGGAGACTATTCAAGGAGTTTAAAAAAATTTTTAACAAATTTACTTGAGTAGTGGCTCATCTCTTGCACCTAGAATCCAGTGTAAGGGAACATGGGAATGGTTCAAAGCTACATTCTGTGGGGTTCAGATGTGATATTGAGAAGCATTTCTTTACTTAGAGGGTGGCCAAACATTGACACAGGCTTTCCAGAGAGCTAGTCATTGGACCATTTTAAAGGCATTTGGACATACCCTTAATAACTGGCTTTAATTTTTAGCCCTGAAGTGGTCAGCCAGTTGGACTAGGTGATTATTGCAGGTCTCTTCCAGCTGAACTATTCTGTTCTATTCTGTTCTGTTCTGTTCTATTCTATTCTATTCTATTCTATCCTATTATATCTCAGTTTACATTCCTCTGTCTATAAAGACATCTAGGTATTTTTGTTTCTATCAATGCAATCCAATAAAGGTCAACATTTACCTAAGAAATATGCCTAAAAATTACCTGAAGTGGGTTTTGTGAGCATAAAAATACTATTAGCTCAAAAAACAAAATTCTTTATTAAGAAGGCTTTCTTTTCCTGTGGAAAACACTTCCAGTTATTAGTCCTGTGAGGTGAGAAATGCCAGGTTTGACAGCTGTGTCTTCTTTATATATAGCCCAGAGCCCTGCATATACTTACAAGCTTAACATGTCAGTTGGACTGCCTACAGAACCAAGCATGATGATAAGCTTTATAGCTAGTAAACCCATCATTAAGTTTTGTATTGGTTGTCCTTCTGCATGGGAAACTGGTGATTTCCAAAGTGGTTATTTCATCTCCATTGCTGTTAAGGTACTTGCAATAGGATGGTGACCTTGGTAGAAATTGAGTTGCAGATGCTTACAACCAAAAGTGGGGTTTACAGTCCTTTAAGTTCTATGGGAAACAGCTTACTGGAAATTTGGAGAAGAGAGTTCATCTTTCAGCAGAGGAGGGGAACTTATCCTTGGCATCATGATTTTAGATCAAGGATATCAAGATCATACCCCAGTTGTTAATCAGAGGCATGGCAATTGCTCCAAAATACTAAGTAAATAAATCTGCTGTTACTGATATAATTAACAGCTATAAGATGCATATATAGGTGTCTGTATACACACACATATATATATGTGTGTGTAGTTAGACAGGTAGACAGAGACTTCTTTTTTCACAAAAGCAGCCATTATCCCGCAACCTGCTTGTAATTCTCTCTCATTGTAGTTTTAGAGGTGTACTGGGGTATCTCATATCACCCAGATTATCATGGTTGATTTATCAGGAATTTCAAACTGTTTACCTGGGGTACATTTAGCTGGGAACTGATCTAAGTGGAGCATTTCCTGTGGACTTGAATTACTCATGTCATGGTTAAAAGAAGAAACTCCTGTTTAACTGGGTCAAGAACTCTATTAAATGGGATGTCTGTGGGGATTACATGGTGCTTAACTATGGGATTCTGGTCTTTGTGGTGCCTAGAGGCTAACAGTATTGACATCTCTTCTTCGTTTGGAAACAGCCATGATTACAGGTGCACTATACTAACACCCAGTTTAGAAAACTCTTGTTTAGCAGCAGTGGTGTTTCCTTGGCTTTTGAAAAGGAGTTAGTATCAGCTTTACAATTCTCAGTTTTCTTTGTCGGTGTCTACAGGGCTGCTGTACATGTCATGCCTGAAATGAGGCTAATCCTCATGACAGAGCAGAGGTCTTTACTGCTTGTGTCCCTGGGTTACCTATAACTCTCCAGTAAAGTAATAGTGCAGGGCTGGACACAGCTGACACAAGTGAGAAAAATCAATCTAAGTACCTAGATGGAAATGCAAAAAGCCACTGAAAATTATGGATCATATGGTCTGCCATAAGCACTCCAGAACACATAAGGCCTCTGCTAATGTGACAGCAAGGCAAGACCACATCCAAATTCTGAATACAGACAAATAAGGGCTCTGCCAGAATGCCTTGACAGGGAAAGCGGTGACTATTCATACCTTTTCAACAGGTTTTTCCCTTCATAGAATCATATAATCATTAAAGTTAGAAGAGACCTGTGAGATCATCAAGTCCAACTTTCCACAGTCTCTGTAGAGCTGCTTCCCAGTTGTTTCATTCACAGAGGGCTATTGCTGCTTGCCCGGTTCTGATGGAGACACAGCCAGGGGCAGCTGTTCTGGGAGGCCCATGGCATCTGGCAGGGCACAGTGGTTAAGAGTAAAGGTGGAGATCTTGAATGTGCTTTTTTTGTATGGATTGTTCAGGGCCCAAGTTTCATTTCACTAGAGCATTTGGATTGTTCCACTCGGAACCAAATTAAGTCTAGGTGCACATTATTTATTTCTTCTACATAGTAAAATATTATTAAGGTATTTATTCTACATAAATAGTATCTATTACCAAAACAGCCCAGATGGCAATCCAGGCATTTTCTGATAATGGCATTGCCGCACTAGTTGTCCACTTCACTTGGTTATAAAACAACTTTCGTCTTGTAGAAATATGACTTGAGATTACCTGTTTATGAAGAGCTTGTAGCTACTTTGTGTCCTTGACCCACTAAGTGTGGGGTCACATGACCTGTGTGTTTCTGGGACTCTCCCTAAAATAAAAAAAGGAAATTTCACAATTGAAGCAATTGTAGCAGCACTTAGCATCCGACGTTGGGACAATTACAACAGGCAAGAAATTTATATTGGCTGCTTCCTCTCTTTTAGGGTGGCTACTGTCGTCACTTGGACATAAATGGCTATTTAATAAGGTTAAGTGAATACTACCAGCAGTATTCCCAGTTCTATAGTTATTGTTACTTCCTCTTCATAACCCTTCAAGTGAATGTAATTTGGAAAATAGCTGCATAAGCACAATGGCTTTAGTTTCCATCTGTATGGCGGTAATTTGTGAAACAGCCTTTTCTCCTCAGAAACTGTGTCAATTTTAGCATAAAACTGGGGGAAAAAGCCATGACATTTCTCTGGATTAATCAGAATAGAATATAAAATCACTGAAATGAAAATGTTTGTAAATATTCCACTGGTTATTTGCTACATTAAATATATTTTGAATGTTTTTACATCATTAAAATATGGTGGGAGTATAGGATGGTTTGTGAGTCCTTAGCAAATAAGAATTGTATAGTTTTCACCTTCAGTAATCTCTGCTGCTACAGAAAGGATAGGTGTTGCATTGTCCAAATATATGAAAGCTGAAATTTAGAGGTATAACCAGAAAGAGTATGCAAGTGGTAGCTATATTAATTATTTTTGTAGCAGCAAAGATGTTTTAAATCATGCTTTCATGCACACAGTGTGGCTATTGGGGATGGTCCTGTGCAGGGCTAAGGATTGGGCTCAATGATCTTTATGGGTCCCTTCCAACTCAGCATATTCTGTGATTCTGTGATTTAGGGAAGGGTGGGAAGGTTAAATTGTTCTTCACTTAGATCATTTAATTGAAGAATTACATATCAGACTATTACATAGGCGGAGTGATAGTGTGATAAGATGAGATATGTGGAAGCAATCATTTAGGTCAGCTTTTTCTCCAGATAAAACATCCATGCACTACACCCTGAGACCCTCACTTCTAATTCCAAATGAAAATGTGACATCGAATTCTAGTATACCAACCAAGTGCAATTTTACAAACTAGAAAATCTACAGTCACATTCCTAAAATAAGCATAAACATGTGTTGGTTTTTTCCAAGCTGCAGATGGTAGTGACAAAATGTGAGATTTGAGATAAACTAGTTAGCAAAGTTAAGATTCAGTCCTGTGTTCTAAAATGACATGCTTTTTAATGAGAAAGCCTTGCAAAATTCTCTGCTTACACTATAGTTTTCACATAACTGTACAAAAATACCTTGACAAGGACATAAAATTAGTTTTTCTGTATTGGCTGTTACGGCAGTGGGACAACTTGGGCAGTTTCAGTGGCCAGATTGCCATGCTTTGATCACAAATTTAACACATTCCTGATATTAAATTAACATGTGGCCCTCAAAGAAGTCAATCCTGTAGATTAATATTTTATTATATCTTTTAAAGTACAGTCTTGATAGAGGTACTTATCTCCCTCTCTTTTCAGAGAAGAATGCATTTTTTTTAATATATTATCTCATTAAAGACTGTCTGTGGCAAACAAGTTCTCACATTCCATGTTGACTCACTCCCTTTTAGAATCTTGTATTACAAAATCCCAAGTATGAACAGCTACCAGTGTTTCAGTGGAGACTGAGACCTACACAAAGTCACTGGAATGAGCCTTTGTCAAGTTTATGACCAAATCTTTTTTTTGAAAGGGCTTACAAAACAATTAGCAAATTTACCTTCACTGTGTGCAATTAAGTATGTGACCAACACGTATGAGTCACATAGCAAGAAGCTACATCTCAGGTTTTTATTGCTGTTGATATTGACTGCAATTCTGGAGCTTCAGAAAAGTGTCTTTCAGGAGGAGAGCATTAACAGCAATTGTATAACTAACCTCACTTTCCTCATTCTTGGGGCAACAGCAACTCTTTGCTCTTGGGAAGTATGAACATCTTGTCTAGGTGATCCTAGCTCACATTCCAATTTATACATGAAGATAAACATGCACAGCAGTACACTCCCCTTACTGCTAAATTCCCTTCTTTGCTTCACAGTATCCCCCTACACTGTGATTTATGTGGCTTGGGAAGGAACTTCAATGATGTCTAACACAGTGTCTTCACTGAATGAATTCTCTCCTGAACAGTTTCTTTCATGCTGTTCCTGCCACAAACCCATTGAAACTGAAGATAAAATCCCAACTCTGATATCTCCAGACAAAGTAAATCAGAACAACCTTGCATTTAGTACAACAAAAACCACACACTGAGCAGGAAATATAAAATGGCTCTAGGACAAAAATGAAAAGAAAACAAAGGGGTTTTTGTTTTTTCCCCTCTAGATTTCAGAATCAATCCCTTTTTTTTTTTTGATGGGCATGAAGAACTATTAATGCCCACCTTTCAAGACTTAGGTATTATTCACAGATTCAACTGATTTCAGTGCTGCCATCTTGACATTTCCCATCCTGTGCATTTGTGGAGTAGCTCCACCATTTCTCATCTGTATCGAGACCCCATGTGCTAAAAACATACCGTCAGGCTTTGTGATCTGCTGAACAGCTTCACCTCAAAAAGGGAGCATAAAGCAAGAAAGAGGTGATGGTGCTGCATGGTTACCAGGGAATATATAGCTTTACATTAGGACACAAGTGAACAAGAATCTAACCTAAGTATCTTTCTTCTCTATGACTGAGCACAAATATACCTCCCAAGTTATATAACCACAAGTTGCATGGGAGTACCTATCACCTGGTATACCTATACGTGGGTAGTCCCACATATGCAAACAAAGGACAAAAAAGATCAATACATAATTCATAAACATAGTCTTTCATAAAAATCTTACCTCTCCTGTGTCCTCGATTAGACAGTATCAAAGATGCACTTTCAGAAATACTATTAGAGTCACTATAGTCCGCAGAGAGTTGTCTGTAATCTTCTGTTGACTGACTATAATTCATTAATCTGGACCCTTTATCTGGAAACAGAAAATAAATACGGTGAATCACTACTTAATTTATAAATAATTGTATTTGCATGATAATGTAAATAACATTTGGCTTAACTAATTTTTATATAGTCCATATCTGTCTGTCTTCTAACACTGACTCCTGTTCCTTAAGGACTGGGGAAAGCTTGGTAACTTCATTCTATTACTTTCATAGTCTTATTCTGACCAAAAATAGTTTCTCAAAGTTCTCCTCAACCATTCCAAATAAAACAAATCTAATACATTAATTCTAGTCTACAGGTGTAACTGAAAGGTTACAAAGTGCAGATAACCTGCAAAGTTCTCATTCCTTGTACTATGAGGCCCAAAACCTTTCACTATAAAGTATTCTTTCTGTGCGGAGGATGGACAATGCCTAGACACAATCCCCTACCAGAGCCAGATGCAAAAATTCCAGTTAGAGCTCATCCTAAGGCATTAGGAAGTACATATTTCTCTTGCATACTGCCTTTACTTTGGTTGCATTGTCTCTTATCCTTTTACCGAATCTCTGAGGGTGATAATTTTTAATTAAAAAAAAAAAAAAGAAAGAAATGGAAGGCTGCCTTGCAAATTGTGGCTCACACATTTTCAATGTAATCGACATCCTAATTCACTGAAGTCCTTCCACAAGTGTAAGCCAAATGACCTAAATTCCTGAAAAACACAGAGATCACACCAGATACATAATCACTACATAATCAGTGTAAGGAAAATGGCAGGAATTTGGGGCTAATAGGGAGAGCAGCAGAATTTCCAGCAGCTTATGCAAGTGTAAAACTCTAAGCTCAGTTTCTGAGTAAGTGATCCAATATGTTTTGAGGGGTGGCTTGTCTGTATGTTTTGAAAAGAATCTCCTTTTCTTATAACCAATAATGCCTAATAGAAATGTTCCACATGTATGTAAGCATGCGTTTGATTTCTAACTGATTTAATGGAACATATGCGTGTTTTGCTGAATAGGAATTGGACTGCTCATATGCTTAATGTTGAGCATATACAAAAAAAGCCTGCACAACTTGGGCCAACATTCCTCTTGCCCCAAAGTCAGAGATCTCTGCTAAAGTGAACAGCACAATATAGAGACTAGAAAAAAGATAGAGGATTACTCTGAGAGGTAATAAAATCTTGATCTTAGTCAAATGAAATACAAAGTTGGTATGTACCACATTATTTTTATAGTGACCAGGATTTGGCCTTGTGTCTTGAAAACACTCCAGCAATTCATGTGTGAATTTCTAAAACACCTCTTGAATAGAAAAATTAAATCAAAAAGAAACCACAAATATTTGCATGAGCAATCAAATAGGAAGGATGAATTTATATTCCTTAATGGGAACAGGATAACCTCACAGAATCCTACCTTCAAAAATACACTGGAGTATACAAAGCACAAAAGCAGTTCCGAAAGTAGAGATGTTTTATATGCACAGGTTTTATGCAAAGTGCTTTAAGAGTCGAATCTGTGCAAGCTGACTTGTTATCATTGCTTTGCAGCCCTGAGAATACTGTCCTTTGTGGAAACAAGGAAAAGAAATCTCACTGACTTGCCTCACAGTCTTTCCATTATGAAGTAATTTATATGTAAAGCAATAAATATCCTATCCAACACTACATGTAATCACTACAGCATGAAATTAAACAATTCATCTAGTTTGGGAGAGACTCAGAAAAGGTTAGCTGTATCCTTATTAAATAGTTCAGCTTATAAATCTTTACCTTGGTGAAAATTCATCTGGGAAGACAGTGGTGAGGTGTCCGGTATTTTCTCATGCAGCCTTTTCCTTATCACATGACTCCTGTTTAGCTGGGAGGCTGTGCTGTCTTCGGTGACCACCTGCTCTATCTAGAAGACAGTAACGTTGCAAGTCAATGTCATTTGATATGTGGACTTTAGATTCTCATACTGAAGTGATCCTTGCCCTCTGGCTGTCAGAGGCTGCTGATTTGCTTCGTATAAACAACTTCATCTTCTCAGATTAACACAAAGCCGAACTGAGTATTGTTGGCTTCATGCTCCCATGCTAGCTGAGTTTAAGAGGGGACATCCTCTGTTACATTAGTAAATAGAGTAGTAAAGAGTGCAAGGGGGAAAAGTTATCTCAGAATGTTAATGACTACTGGTTGAAAACAGGAAAAAAAAATGTGGTGTGTTTTCTTCCATTGTCTTGCAGCTTGTCAATAAAAATGTTTTTTGATATTTCAAATTTTGAAAAAGACTTAGGTGCTCACATATTAAAGACCTCATGTGGTCAGGTTTGATTGCACAGCAAATGTTCAGTTCCACTCAAGGACAATGAATTAATTTCTCAATATGATGTAAATATGATTTCTTTGAATTTCACAAAGTCTGAAACCAGAGTGGCAATGGAGAAATTTTTCTCTTGTGTACAATCTATTCTTTTGGCCAATATGAAGTCCCCGTAAAAGTTATGATTGCTTCAGTATTAACCAAAGAAATTAAGATACTCTAAGTGCAAAAGCTGGATTTGCATCACTTCCCAGGAGAGTACAAGTGATGTCTAAGACAGTTTCATTGCTTCATTTGCTTGTACACATGCCCACTCAATTTCCTGCTTAGAAGTTTTTAAACAAATCTCACTTCCTTAATCCATACAAACATTCATTTCAGACAATTGTTTAACTGTATCCAATGTTGCTGCTCACCTCTCTCACCAAAGAAATGGAGAGGATTAGAGTAGGAGAGTAATACCTACCTCACTGACACTTCCCAGTGCAAACTGGACCATTTTCTTTACGTAGACAATTGCTGGTAAAGAAGCAGATTCCTTCTGATGTGCCTCACATAATTCCAGGATTGATTCAGGAGACAATCTTTTATGTGGCAGATCTTCACAAAGTGTTAGCAGGAGTGTGTGTAGGTGGTCACTCAGCTGGAGGGACTGAGCCAAAATAGAAGTAGTGTTAAATAACATCTCCCAGGGGATTGAAATCCTGTGTAAACTGGGACCAGGAATTTCTGTAAGCCTTTCACCCCGAGTGAGAAATGGGCACTGAATTCCTTTAGACTTTTGGAACATTCCAGACAAGCAGCCAAACAGCACTAAATGGAGCCTCTAATGGGATAGCCTTGGAGGGAATTGACATCTCCAAGGAGGGTCATCAGTCCAATTAGGAGCTTCTTGGTGACAGACAGCAGTTCAGTTTGCTCCACAGCTTTGCTAATTAGGCTATGAATCAAAGATCCTTCCAAGTAAGATATGTGACAGCATTAGCTTCAAAAAGGTGAGGACTTATACCCACCAAAACTGTTGCCATAGAGACCAGATACTTAAATTTTAGGGCCATTTAGCTTATAAAGCTTTTTCTCTTAGAACATGAATACCCATGAAAGGGAGGTTGAATCTACTAAAAGCTTGTGCTTTCCAAATAAAGAACAAGCAACCAAAAGCATCAATGCAGAAATGAAGCAAAATGTGTGCTACGAGTCTGAGAAAAGATTCCTAGCAAGCAAGAAATTAATAATTTCAGCCAGCAGAGATACTGGTAGAATTTGCTCAGAAATAAAGACAGTTACTTAGTTTTAATCCTGCATCCCATTTTTGAAAAAGCACATAAATGTGCACAGCACCGCAATGTGCACATGATATATTTCTTTTATCCCTTCCTATCTTAGAATAATGGAATCATAGAATAATTTAGGTTGGAAAAGACCTTTCGTATCAAATTAATCATAAACCCAGCACTGGCAAATAAACCACTAAATCATGTCCCCAAGTGCCACATCTATACGTCTTTTAGATACACCCAGGGATGGTGACTCAACAACTTCCCTGGTTAGCTTGTTCCTTATTGTCTTGGAATAAATAATCTTCATTCTTGAAACTGAGGTATGATTCATCTTAATGAGAACAATTCTGTTTTTTGAAGAAAAGGCAAAAAAAAAAAAAGGACAGTAAAGATGAGGTCCAACTAAATTCCCTGATTAGGGTGACTTGGTATTTTTGGTGCAGCCTGAATCTTGACACAAGCTTTCCAATTCTTTCTAGTGGTCCAAAACATAAAGCCCGTCTTACCAAGACTTCAGATTATGCCTCTCAATCTTTGAACCTACCAGAATAAAAGAAAACAACAGTTTGTGTTACTGGCCTGGTTTGGAGGAACCTGGTAATCTGCTGACCAATAGAGGGTCATTCCTAAGGAATACACCAACATCTGTCAAAACAGAAAAGGAAACCCTGTGTGAACTCAATATTAAGTACAGAAAAGACTCATACTAGAGACACCAACTTTTTGTGGCTTTGGTCACAAAATGGTAGAAGTCAAACAGATAATTTGTTTTTTAAAACTAGACTAAACTTATCTGAAAGTACAATAGTAACTCTTATAGCAGGCAGTTAGTAATGTCCAGCCTGAGGGACTGAGCTGGGCTGCCCTCTATTCAATTAGGTCTTAAGTAGGGAAAGAAATTTGAACTCCTTTCTTAATTCTGAAGTTCTCCTACTGCCAATTAAGGCTCTCCCCTACCTGTGGGACTGACTAGCAGTCACATCCAGGAAAAGAATTACTGGACTAAGGGCTTCCTATTCCACGGTGTCATGTTTTTGCCTGGTCTCTAAATGGCCAGTTACGATGTGCAGAACTGATGTGGTCTGAGTGGTATTTGAGATTTTCAGGTACCTGAGTGTTGTATCTTACTGTCTTGCCAGAAAGACTCATTTGTCAGAGAGAAGTAAAATAAATTATCAACAAAGCTGAATGTATTTCTGACTTCCCGGAAGTGCTTCCACTCTCTGGTTGTATAGATACTGCAGCCTTGCTGCCTCTGGGATTACAGTTACCGTATTTGGTTAAACTATGTCCATAGAAATATTCTTCATTTCTGTGGGCCTTTGTAAATAATACATTTCTGCAGACCTTAAGAACTGATGTTCAAAATTGAATTTCATGTTGACATGCATGCTAATGCAATGGCAAGACACATGTAAATCTTTCTAACTGTAGCGTAAGTTGATTATTCAGATTAGAAGTGGAGTGGGGAAGTAGGTACCTGGTATGCTGCATTAAAACTCACAAGCTTGTCTTCAACAGGTACTGTCAAGATTTACTTCACGCTATCCTCACCTTTGTTAGTCCAAAGCGCTGGTTTTTACTTTGTCTGTGGAGCAGTTCTGGTGGACTGAAAGGCAGAGCTTCTGTCTGAGATGCATTGTTTTGGAAGGACAAATTTCCTTCAGCAGACAGTAGTACTGACCATGGGCAAATCACACAGATGGCAGGGTCTGAAAAATGTTGAGGTAGGTAAGGGAGACCTTAGTGTTGAATTCGCTGTACTCAGAAAATTATACTTCTTGCATCTCACCTGTAGAGCCAAAGTAATCACTGATGCTTCCTGAAGACGTAGCCAGAATGCTTTGCCTGACTTGCCAGCCTGATCTCAGACTTGCCTTGTCACTGTGGCCTTGCCTGGTGATTGCTGGTCTGTCTGACCCTGGTTGTCCACACCACACCTGATCCTGACTCAGTTTCCCAGCTTGACCTCTGACCTGCCTTCTTACTACAAACTTGTGTGGTGGCTGGATTCTCAGTTAGCAACCCCAGACCTACTCTGGTCATCTTCCTTGGATACTGTGGGACAGAGCCCTGGCCGGCACAGCTGCTGCTGACACCTTTGTGGGTCCTTTGGTCTGGCCTCCTTCATAAAAAACATCTTGCCCTCTCCCTTATCTGAAAAAATCTGTTTAAAGATGTCTCAGAAACGGACTGGATTCTACTTGCAAATGTCTGAATACTCTTAAAAAAATATCACTGCAGAGATCCACTGAGGTTGGTCCCAGTGGTGTGAAGCAGAAATGGCAGCATGAGGATGTGTAGTCTGCTGTAAACACTGAACTTGCATACATGCAGTAAGTGAATTTGACTGAAGACATCCAAGTGATTTCATTAAAATACTCATTAAAAACCAATGATAAACAACATCTAAGATCAATCTGTTTACTCTAGAAAGAGGAAAAACTGCATTAACTATGGCAATATTTAGACACTGGGTTTCAGGAAATATAGGCAATTTAAAAATAAAAGGTTGGCTGTTGAACCACTCTTCAGTCGAGAATGTGAGAAGAGAGACCATTCAGATCTCTGCTGGAGAAGTGCTCAGAAATGTGCCCTAGATGCTTTGGTATTTTAGCATTTAAAAATTGTATATTAAAAAAGGTCTACTTAGTTCTTGTGCATGGTGACCTTAACATCACGAAAATGGATAGTAAAAACAGGTAAAATGTTAAGCTGGGAACTTATACACACCTAGGAGATTTGTATAGCCAGAGGACCCAAAGATTCACGACTTAGGGATGGACCACTGGTATTTGCAACAATTGAGGCATTTATTTCTTTAGAAAATTAAAAGTCTTAAAATCATCAGCTAGCCTTCGCTTTTGCTGCTTCCCCATTTTCTGTAGTACTGTATGCAAGTACAAGTAGCACGTGCCAGGAAGCTTGTCTGTTTTAGAAACAGGCAGCCAGCTTGTACTTCAGCCTTCGTGAAGAATACCTGGTCTTCTGTCATGTTGGCCAGCCAATGACTGAGCATTCCTAACCCATCAGTGCCCAAGCACATTGGAAATATTGCTATAGCAAGTGGTGTTTACCATCACAAGGTCTAGGAGGATTTATTACATCAAGCACAGTGCAGCAAATGTTTGTCTTAAAAACAAACAATCAAACTAACTCAAAAGAAGTAAAATAACTCAATAATTAATTTCCAATGGTAAGAACCATAAAGAGATACTTTTCACCTCACCTTTGTGAAGATCCTCCAGAAGCTGTATTGTGGACAGGTACAGAAGTGCCCATATTTCTTCTTCCTCCAAAGGGCTTCCTTTTGCCCACAGGACCTCGGCCAATGTTACACAGGAACTGCTCATGCCTGCTGCAGTAGAGACCAGATTTTGAACACACTAAAATAGACTGAATTGCTCAAGACAAGCCATACTGATTATAATTGTACCCTTCTCTCACAAGAAGAAATATATTGTGAAACACCCTGCTTTTTTGTTCAGAAAAGGTAGATATTGCTTATCCCTGTCTTAATCTGAGTAAGAGTAAATAAAAGATATTGAACTAAGTGACTTCCTATAATCTTTTTGAGCCCTTTTATTCATCATTTGAAACCAGTCACAAGATTCTGTGGAGTAAATAGTTTTTACTCAAGAGATCCTTCATGAATATGTGCTGTTCAGACTTTGCCTGTGGTTGTTTGAATGGCAGGGCTTGATTTTGCTCCTTAATTGGATGCGCTTTTCTATAAAAATGTGACAGAATTAATCTAGGAAAAAAAGAATGGCAAAGCAAAAGATGCACTGTAACATGAAAGGTTTATAAACAGTCCAACAGAGCAACTGAGTTTCGTTCATTGCTCAGCAGATTGATCAGTAAAAGCTTGTAGACTCTTGCTGAATTCACTGATGATAGATTTTCTTGCTTAGATATCTGAGATTCAATAGTTGCAGTTCATCCATTCCAATATTTGTATACATTTGCTTTATTTCACTAAACCAAATTAAAAGATGATTCTCTCTTTGAGCTGCTGAATCGCACTAGTGGCTTCCAGCACATTGTCCTATCTGATAGGTACATAAGACCTGGTGTATTGAAAAAGAGTGTGGGTCCACACACTCTCCCTGTTTTTTCTCAGTTGCAACACAGCATCAGATCATTTAGACAAAGGGATTCTGTAGTGAATCATAATTTCATGTTTTGCCTACTGGAAAAGTATTTTCCTAATCCCAGCCAACTAGAAATTGACTTGTGACTTGAAGTAACAAGGCTCCTTTTCCTTCAAATGCTTTTTTTATGCTAAATATTGTCAAAGAAGGTTTTGTTCTTTATCAATGGGTCTGATCTTTCCATTTAGCCAGTTTTACATTTTTCTAAATTACTGATTTAGGCAGAGCTGCTCTAGGTCTGTACAAGCTTAAAATTTCCTAAAAAATTTTTAACATCTTTTGCTGTTACTGTCCTGTAACAGTGAGCTCCACAGTTCCTTTTATGTTGTGTAAATAGTGAAAAAAGTTAGAAGTGACGCATTTACTTTGAGGTTTTGACATTGTCTGTAGACCAGCAAGTGAGGACACTATGGCCTGGGATGCTATTGTCTCATACAAGATTATAAACACCACTGTAAATTGAGTTCACTTACAGCCTGAAAACTCATCTTCCCTCGTAACAATTTCTTCACACTCTGTACACAGTCCACTTTCTGCTACTGTTTGCTCTCTGCCTGCAGTGGAATTCACTGTGTCTTACAGCTGATTGCTTTGCCAGCTTCCCATTTGTTATGGAGTCTTCAAGGGGTCACTGCAAGAGCATTACAGTGTTCTGTAGGACCAACTTGTTGCTGATTAACAGACTACTCAGACTTTGCTTCATGGGGTCTTGTCCTGGCTCACTAGCTTCCAAAGAAGGAATCACAACATAGGAAGAATGATCCCTTGTTGCAATCACTACAGGATTATAAAACAACCTAGTGACATTTTAAACAGAACCAGCGTCCTAATTTTAGTCTCTGCAGCTTCAAAGGGCAGTAAATCTTCTTACAAACCTAACCTTAATTAGAAGAGACAGACAAATCTTCTTAATCTAAGCCATCACCGTTTCTCTTAATAATAAATTACTGTGATAGCATTTCACTTAACCCTGTGGTACTGGGACTAAGCAATCAATTCACCTCCCCAGAGCTAAAATCTTTGTGGGTTCTCCATATAGGTAATCCACAGATTGTACTTAGTCCTCTTTTATTTGAGACTGTGCTGGGGGAAGGAGCACTACATCCCCCATTTTAGATAGAAAGTGCTTTAACCAGTTTTATTTCAGTGCTGATATTTCTAACTAGCTTAAGTTACTCAATAAGCAACTGAAGTGCAGGTGTTACAACTTCATAGAACCAAAGTGAAATCAGCAGTCCCATCAGAGATGCTTAACTTTTGTAGTGAATGTTTTTTTCTAAGAGTAAAAGTAATGTTTCAGATCAATACTAAATTTGAATTAAATGAGTTCTGCTATCAATGATGTGCAAACTTCTTGCAAAAAGTGTTAGATTGTATGGCCATGGAAATCAAAATCTCTTTGAAGTGTAATAAATTCTTGCTTTAAAGTAATGTAGAGTTAAGCAATGTGCTATTTTACAAGCAAATTGCCAACTGGCTTTTCAACACACTCAGAATGTCCTGTAGTTTTAGGCTGTATTTTTTTACTTCTGATTTTCAAGACCAACATGATGTGATATTTGACAAAAATCTAACTGTGTGAGTGCTTGGGGAAAAAAATACATCTCATTTCCTTTAATAGCCAGGCTATGCTTTGTAAATTATATGACACTAAAAGTGATGCAAAGATATTGTTATCATTGTAGCACTGCCCTTATTCATGGTCCCTCAATTTAATAGAAGCTGTGATCGATTCTGACCTTAAAACAAGATACAAGTGATAAGACAAAGCAGACAAATTAGGAGGCAAGAAGGAAAAAGTTAACAGCAACCTTGCAAAAACAGGCTTTTTTTGCAGTACCACTGCATATCAGGAAATGATGCTAGATCTGGTTGAGCCTGTAGGGAAAAATTAGAGCAGCAGAATGTAATCACCCACTTTGGAGTTTACCCAGGATATTGAGGTTAATGTTTTTGTGACTGGAAAAACTAGAAAAGGGTTTCCAGTGCCAATTTGTGCTTTGAGATTAAAGGTGGATTCTGCTGATTTCTATGGAAGAAGGTAGTGCCATCCAAATTAGCCTAAAATATCCTCCCCATTCTAATTTTTGTAACACATTTTTGCATTATGTGGACTCTCTCAAGTCAAAAGATTTCCCCCTACTCTTCTTGCATAGATATGAAAGGTGCATTGAGATGACGCTAACCCATCATTTTCCCACCAACATCTACCTATTTATCACATTTCTTTCTAAATTATATTATCCAATTTTGGTACATTTTCTTTTATCATTTCTGCAAATTTTCATCTGTTGAAAGCTAGACTCAACGAAGGAAATTGAATTTATCATAAAAGTTAATAAACTACAGCTTTGCATCTGAACTTGACACTTAATAATAATTGTACATTAGTAATTTCATATGCCAGGGTCACTTTATGTGCAATTTGGTTTTATTAGATTTGGCAGTCGTATTTAATAAGAAGTAAAAGAACAACTTAGCTTTTGTCAATCTTCATCTTTACTTTTGCTATTTTGTTTGCTGTATAAAGACAACAAAACAGCTAAAAACTATTACTTTTGTAGGAAAACTGACCTTTCCTTATCAAACACAGTCATGTGCATTAAATATCCTAATGAGGAATGGGTCATCTGGATTCCTAACTAAATGACATCCCTTTTCATGCACGCTTTTCAGAGGGAATTTACTGGGGAGTTGGTTCAGCTGTAGAATCAGTTTCATGGCATGAAAGTCTTAATCCACTATCTGAATGATGGTGAAAAAAACAGATAAGGGAGATCATAGCACACACCAGTGAACAAGATGATGAGGAAGGAGAAATCACATTTAGGTTTTGAAAATATGGAGTCAAGTTTGTTTCTGGTCTACTTTTAAAGCCATGAAGAGAGAACAGATTTGCCCTGTCTGGGCACACTGAAGAACAACTGGAAATTAAGACTTTGGCAAAAAGTTTCTATATGAACACAACAATAACAACAACAACAACAACGGATTAACCTTGGTAGGAACCAAGCATTCTGTGAACTAGAAAGTCTTCTGTCTAATCAGAAATGCCTTTCAATTTTTGCTGCCTGGAAGGTGTTCTTGCAGAAGTCTTGTCTTTCATCTGACTGAACTTTCAGTTCTGCTTCATTACTCCATCTGTATTGCAAAATACATAGCTGGAAATGTAACCAACTTTTAATTTGCTGGAATGTATAAACAAATGTAAATTTTGTAAAAAGTTCTATCTGGGAAGGGTGTATTGCCTATTTATGGTTTGGACATAAATGTCCATCACATCCCCTCTACTAGAGGTGACTAATTGATTTTGACATGAATGAGCCAGAGAGAGGTCACTCAAGTAGGTCCTCTCACAGATCAGGGAAGTTGCTAACAGCAGCCACTAACCTCACTAAAAGAGTTGGAGTGCAGGCTTGTACTGACAGACAAGTGAGAAGGGGCTTGGAGTGTAATTTCTTCCATTTGCACTACTGTATTCAGGAAAAGTTCTCTGCTCATAACAGTCCATGGAAGCTGGTGTAAACCCACTGCAGTTGAAGATACATGAAGATACATGATTACTGTATACACATCAATATATACAGTAATATTGATTTTGATTAATTTTAACTGCAATCCATCAGTCACTTTCAAGGACAACTTTAGAGACAAGGAATTGTTTCTCCTAGTGTAGCATTGAAGGACACACCGATAAAACTACACACAAGTCTATAAAAAGATGGTCTTTAACCAGCTTTCTCTACATACAGTATTTTTCTTAGCCTCCTATCCCTTTCAGCTGTTGTACTCCAATTTCTTAGCCATATTAGCTTATTATCCCTTTCAGGATTCAGGGCTACGTGATAGTCGAAAAGCACCTTCTGTAAATAAATGACCAAACCCAAGGGGACCCAATCCTCCTTCAGCATACCCAAAGGTAAATTTCTTGTATCAGTGGCAGCAAGATGCAGTGGGGAAAAAAAAACTTCCTAGAAGAAAGGAATTAGCCAGAGGACCTCAGGCACTCTTCTGCAAGACATCAAGCCATCTGCTTGCAAGATTTCTGATCAAACGCCAGGAAATACGTGAACTTGAAGTGACATTTTTCTAGGGTATTAAGGGCTGATTTTAACAGATGAGAAGGGGTTCAGAAAGACAGATTAGCAAGACAGATTTGCTAATTCTGAAATATCTTTTAGAGTGAAAAGTAACTAGGAAAATGAGTTTTTAGTCATCATCCTTTTACTTGACCTGAGGTGCTGGACAATGGGCTAAGTAACATATCAATTAATGCAATTTCTGATCATACCCAGGTGAGGACTTTGACTAAGATAAAATCAGTCTAGCTATCCTATCTCTTGATTTTCCTCTGTGGTTCCACTCCTCAAAGATTAATAACTTACAGTAACACATTGCTTTGAAGTGCCTTGTACTTAAGAGTAGCCCAGTGATGAATTTGTATATTTACATCTTTATGACACAAAAGTTCAGAAACTTCATCAAAAGGGACTGAAAATTCATGGAGAACTAGATGTAAATTAAAACACAAATATTCTCTCACTAACGGCAAGACAAATGCCCTATAAAAACTTCTTGCGGTGCATCTCAGGACTGGCTGCATAATAAATCAAATTTGGAATACAAAATTAGGGGGATTAAAAACAGGACCAATATTAACATTTAGACTGACTATAGTTTCAAAATCATCAGCGATAATTCCAAAGTAAATTTACAAAATTTATCAACAGTCTGTCCTGGACCTAGCAGTACATTGATGTGACACAACCCAGGAAGAACCATTTCTAAAGTCACAAAGGGAGAAGGAATGATGCACCTAGCATTAATATCACTGCCTTTGACTTCTCTGAGTCGTGGTGGCAGAAACAGCATTTGGCATGAACCTGAACCAGGGCCAGAATCACCTTCCTGCATTCAGTAGGGGCTATTTCCAGGAAGATACTTAACTGATTTGCTTTATGCCCTTAAAAACCCTGTAAAGTAGAATACTGCAGAGAGATTATGAGGGATGCTGGTGTCTGACTATGTATCTATATAGTCATATCTATGACTAGGTAGTTAGGAGATACTGAAGAAGCAGTAAAAGTTGTGGCCAAACTGTCAGTGACAACCCTAAATTTCTTTTTGTTTACATCTGATTCATAACAAGCCATAAAACCATGATGTGCAACTGGCTACAGAGGAAAGAAGATGATCACATCAGTCTGTAACTGTGAGCTTGGAATAGGGTCTGACCCTATATATTGTGTTGATGATTGTTCTGATTTAAGACTTCAGGTTGTATTCTGGTTTGGAAGAACAGTACTCTTCCATAAGAAAAATTAAGGTTATAAAAAGTAGAGTGTAGAAATTATTTACTAAGAAATGACAACTAAATATATTGGGTTTATAGGCACTATTCATCTATGTCATTTAAAATTGAAAACCCCAGTAAATTCTCAAAATATATTAAAATGTTCAAATTGGATTGAGGGAATATTGTTGCTATCACCAAACTAAAGACTGTTACTAATAATCTATGGAAAAATAGAGAAAAAACTGTATTGAAAATAAATGTAATATAGTATCTTAATCATAGATGTATGCACATGTTAGAGAAATGTAACGGGAAAGAATTTAGGGAGAGTAGGTGCCCTCACCATGTACTTTAGACTTTCTTAAATCTTACATCAAACTCTGAGCTTCTTCTGTACATAACGAATGTTGGGCCAAATACAGTAACCCTTTGATATATTTAAATGGTTCTTCATCCATGCTATCATTCATGATAACATGGTTTTTATCTGGATACATAAGCACAGCAACTGGATAAAAAGCTGGATATGTTACTTTGCTTAAGTACAAACTACTGTATTTCAATGCTGCTTGTCCATAAAATACCAATAAATTCTAGCTATATGGAAAATTGCAAAAGACTAAAAAGTGTACATTTTTTTAAAGCTCAGGTTTAAAATTATTTAAGTCATAATGTGATTTATTCACATATATTCCATATACAAATGATATACTCCAATTCACTGTACGCTTGTTATAATTATGGAGAGAATACACCTGAGTCCTCATACTAGAGAGATGAATCTCATTATGTATGAAACTTAACTCTCTGAAATATGGGTTTATAAATGGAATAAACTCTTAAAATGCTGTTAAAAACTTCTGTTCAAATAAAGTAGACAGGCGGAACCAAATCTGTAAACACTGACAAGTCAATAAGGCAGTTGCCTTGTTGCTAAAGAATGATTTTCTTTAGAAAGATTACATCCCAGAAATTATAGCTGCAATGATACAGCCTTACTACATAGTATTTTTTCACTCTCTAATGTAAATTTCTTGATTTTATTTCCTTTCTAGAAACACATACTTTAATCAATAGGAGAATTAAGCAGATTATTGTAAAGTATTCAGCACTCAAGGGGGATAAAATTTCATTGCTGCAGAGAGACATATTTCTTTGCTACAAAATCACAAACTTAACATGGGTTGGGCCAGTCTCTAAAAACTCTAATCTTTGAAAGAGAGAGTCGAAATCTGGTTCCTGAATAGCGTGGTTATGTGCCTCTCTGTAGTGACTTTCATGAGCTGAGTGCTAAAAGATGTGACTTTATTACAAGATTTATGAACATTGTTCCTCAAAGACACAAAGCATTATTGAAGAAATATTGTAGAAAACCCCAGCATCCTACAGAATCAGACTTACAAAAAATTACTTAGAGAAAATTCTTATTTCCTCTCTACTTCAAAGAGAACCTATGTGTGAATTTCAGAGGAGAATATTCCACTGTTTGTAGCCAGTTTGCAGATAGATAGCCTTTCTGTAGAAATGCAGAAAAACATGACACTGGATAACTGCAATCAAACGTTGTGCTATGCTCATTCTTGCTAAGTTTATATGCCCTTTCTCCTCTGGCTGATGCCAAACACCAAGGACCTCCTACAGTCTCTGTCTATGATAGAGAGCCACAGCCATTCTTTGGTTTTTGGTTTTTTTTCATGTATCTTTCAAAAAAGCTCATTCTACATGAGAGTACACCAGACCGGTGGCCTAGAACTGAATCTAATACATCTAATACATAATCCACATACTAGCACTTCAAAGATTGAAGCTTCAGAGCCATGCTGTCTGCTGCTGCCATGCCAGAAATAGTAGAGCCCAGGCACCATAGTAGTATTTGTCTGTTATTTCTGTTGATTTATGTCTTTTTTAAGGTGTTATGTAATTCTCTGCAATGAGGCAGCCTCCTTCCAGACAGAGGAACAGGGAATGAAGGGCCAAATGATATGCTGATGCTAAGGTTGATAGACAGTACAACAACACAGGTAAAAGAACCCGAGCAGACTTGTACACTTGCTTCTTCATGTACCAAAGAAAAAGGTAGTCCTAAATGAAAGATGAAGAGCTAAGATTTTAGTGCAGACTGTCCAGTCTTCTCAAAGTCTGTCCATAGCTTCTCAAGCAGCTAATCTTATTGTAGTCAATGTTGCCATGGTTTGCTTATTGCTAGTAAGTTAAAGCTAGTTCTTGAATTCTGAAAGTACCACGGTTATACCTTTGCTTTCAGAAGACAGATATTCAAAGCTTCTGATCCTGATTTTGATGCCGACTGGTTCTATTGCCTGACAAGGACTCAGGGTCTTCTTTCACCACTTCATTGAGGACGATGCAGTTTCCAGTCATTAGTGATACACATTAGATGTCAATAGTAAATTATCATTATTGGTATTCCTCTGGAATCTTAATCTAAAAATCTCTAAATCAGTAATGTTTATGAAGCATATGCCAAACTTCCATAAAATCAGGCTGCTTTTATTTTAGAAACTGCAAACTGCAGTGTAGGGACTTGCCTAAAAACACATTAGACAGTAGTAGAGAAGAAATTAGGAAAACAGTTTTTTAACTGAGAGTCTTTAGTCACAGGTTATAATTACTGGTAATCTTTCTGCTGTTTCGAGTTCAGTGCTGTTTCCTAAGTAATAGTACTTAGCACAAATCCATGAATAAATAATATACTTAAACATGTTTTGCAGAATCATGTGAACTGTGCTATGCAAATGAAGACTTATCCCTGCTGTAAGAGCAGTAACAATTTAGCACCTTCTATTGCTTTGCCTTCAATAGAAAATAAAAATATGCTGAGGTACTCTGATTTTTAATCCATGCAATTCTGCCATATGAAATGACCTTTAATGTAAAAAAACCACCAGGGTAGATACTAGATACTGCTGTGCAAAGCCAGGAAGATGAGTGATTTAATAGCTATTTAATTGATAATGAGATTAAGAGAAATACATAAGAACCTACCTGTACAATTTGGACAGATGCCACATCCAGAATAGTCTGAAATCTTCTATATTTTTGTCCAATAATGATTGTTTAGACCGTAATAGTTGTAAATATAACATTAAACATATTCAGGACTTGATTGGACTTGTTTTTCTTGGTTTTTTTTTTCTCTCTTTCTCCTTCTTTCCTTCTGTCTTCTCTCTTTCTTTCCCTTTTTCTTCCCTTCTCTCTTTCTACTGCTTTGTTTGTATCTCGTAACCAAGCACTGTGTGGTCCGGCAAGTGGCTAAGCAAGTAAACAGTGAGGTTCCTTTTCTTGCTTGCAAGCCAAGCCTAGCAGCTCCTGGTTTGAAGTTGAGGGCAACGTCATGTCTACTAAGGCTGTTTACACTCCTTCCTTTTTTTTTCCTTTCCTTTTTTTTCCTCCCTCTGGCAGTTCACCCGCCAGGTAATGAGAGTCAGCTTTTAGGAAGTGGCTCAGTATAAATCTCTGGGTCCGTCGACTTACAAGAACTCGATTGGATTACCTGACGCACACGGGAGCATTAGATCTAAAACCCCACACACTGATGTCACTTTCAACCCCCTGCCAATCCTGGGAGCAACTGTACACCAAAGCAGAGACTGATGGTCTAAGGGGGTGAGTGTGTCTTTTATGAGCAGGAAAACCCTTCAGACTCAATCAACAATGCGGATAAGATTTTGATGGGTCTATCTTGCAGGGGGGGAAAAAAACCCCCAAATTGAAAGAAGAGAATTTGATGGTTTTTTTTAATATAGCCTATTCTGAAAATTTTTAGTTAGTTATGGCAGGGTGCAGCTGTGCTCAGAGCAAGGCAAATGGAGTTCATGGGATGCTGCAGGGCAACTGTGAGCTGGGCATAAGAAAGTGAAGGTAAAAAAACCTTAGCAAAACAGAAGAAAGTTCTATTGGAATTATTCAATAAGCTCTTCACATTAATTATTCCTCCGTTTTTCCAGCTCTGTTTCTCTTCCATTTTATTTTTGTATTATTTTTATAGGAAGTCCACAAAACTACATTTGTTTACTCTTTTTCCCTATATTTTTTTCCTGAGCAATGACATTTGCAAATGCACTTGCAGCTACAATCTTTATGGCAATACCTCACAGATGTCTGTAGTGTAGATTTCTCTTTTCATGTCAAAATGAAAACCTTGGATTGTCTCTCATTGCCTAACTTCAGGCAAGTAGTCATTTAAATTCAATGTAGCCAGAAAAAAATAACCCCCCCAAAAGTCCTTTATTTCCATATTTTTCACTCCCTTTTCCTTTCTTAGTCACTGTTAATGCTGCCACTGTTATCCCCAGCCCACATCCTGAGTTTTACATTCAGTTTGGTCAACCCTTCCACTGTATCTGGGTCTTGACATGTACTTTCGAAGAAAAAATACAAGCTATGGTCTTCTTTATTTATCTTTAAAGAAAATGTATTCAGGCTTTCATGACCTCAAGTGGTGTAAATCCCTCTCTTTTTACACTGAGAAATTCAATATTGCCTTATCCAAAATGTCGCGTAAAAACATCCATTTTGCTGAATTCTCACACTGGGCACATCACACATCCTTTAGTATGGCTTCTCTGGTCCCTTTACTTTGTAGCAGAAAAATAAAACTATTTCTTTTCTAAATATGCTCTTGCTCCAGAAGTCATAAATCTGATCTGACAGGCAGTCTGACAGAACTTGTAGGCAGGATTAAAACTAGATAGAAAAGTCTCACATCTATGATGTCCCAAACATTTTGGAATTGGCAAACCAACATCTACCGATAAACCTTACCAACTGTGCAATAAAAACTATTTGTTGACCCTTTTCTTGTAACTACTGGGACTGATGCTGCTCTTCATTTTTTGAATTCATGGATCCAAATACCAACAGATCACCAAAAAGGCTGTTAATGATAAAAAGAAACTGAGCACTGATGCACCTCAGGAAGCATTCTGCCTGATTGTCTGATACAATGATACTAGCAGGAGAAAAGCAACACAGAAGTTTGTGGTTGCTCCTTCCCCAGGTAATGAGTGGGGAGGGGATAGGAAGTTATTTATAGTAGTGCATTTGTAGCTACCAGATTAGATTTAAGTAGATGTGTGTATTATGCTGTTTAAGGAGTTAACAGTGGGGTGTTGAATCATTTTGCTAGGAATAATGTGTTGCATGAACATGCTCCTGTTAAATCAGGTAGAAACGTTGTTCTGATTAACTAATCAAAGTTCCTAAATAAGTTATGCTCCATTGCTTTAAAAAAAGACTTGCTAATTTTTTTCATGAAAACATGCAAATGCAAACCTATGGTAGTTGTTTTGGTGTAAGCAAGAGTTCCAGATGTGTGAGATCAAATTCTCATTCATGGTTCCTTCTTTATTCTAAATAGTCATTGAAAACAGGCATTTTAGAAAATTATTCACAACCTACTGGTTTAAACCAGTAGTATTTCAGACTCCTAAATTCAAAATAGACAGTATGAGAGCTTCAGCTGAATTAATTCTGTTCACCTCTTGAATCCTTACTGTGTACAGATGACATGTATGGAATTGCAGCAAAGTTTATGTAACTAGATCACTATGAAAGGAGGTTAACAAGATGAAAGACTATTTATCCTAGTAAAGGAACTGCTGGGTGGAGGCTTAGGATCCCCCTTATGTTCCTTCCAGTCTTCTGAGAACCGGCAGTGGTTAGAATCCAATTATTCTCTGACATTAATGCTGTTTTATCCCACAGAAGCTGAAGTGTGGGAAGATCTTAAAGTTTACATAAAGGTGAAGATTGCTATTTACTTCTCAGCTGATGGTGGTACAAGCAAGCTGTCTAAACTACAACCACGGCTCAGGCTTGGGGTTTTTGTTAAATGGAGAAGAACTATAATGCTTCTTTTAAGTTTTAACTGGTTTTAGTTCAGAGTCCCATGGAGTGGATCATAAACTGCTTGAGTTGTCAGAGCTAAATAGAGATCACTTAAGCTTTCAGAAAATCAGGGAATCTTCCTTTTTGTTTTAAATCTGCTCAAGACATATAACAGGACTTAACCACTTCTTCTGATAGTGAACTTCCATACATCATCTCTATGCCCAGTAGACATACAAATTAAAGTTTTATTTCCATCATGGTTTATAATCAGATTGGAATTTGTCCAGTCATCTATATTTAGCTTAGCAAAGTAATACAGGGATGTGAGTTTATGCTCTTGTTCTGATCTTTGCTGCCAAGGGTGTTTCACAGCAGTATCTTCCTGGGGGNAAAAAATGGGTAAGAGGCCAGTGTCTGAATAGCCTGTTTCCCTTTAAGAAATAATTCCTAAGATAATTAAAAACACCTCTAAACTGAGAGTGGAGGTATTTTGGGGTTTGTTTCTAAGTTTGTGTTTGAAGGGGGCAGGAAGGCAGTATAACATTTACTATCACTCATGACAGTGACTGCTTTTCCTTAAGAACAATAGCTGGCAAAGTCTGGCTGAAACCCCTGGGAATTTCTATATCTTTAGCAAGTTCTATGAATGGATGAGACCAATTAAAACACTACTTTTGATACAATCTGTTTAATTTGCTTTTGCTTCTTACACTGCCTTTGAAATGTGATGTAAGGCAAAAAGCATTACTGGACAAGTAGCTCATGTTTGTGATACCTGATTACAGATCTGCTGATCCCAGAAGTATTTCAATGAGAGGCCAGCATTTCTATGATACATCCTCCAATGCATCTATCTGGGATACAAGAAGAGAGGGCATTAAATTATTACTACTTAATGCCAAATGCTCTCAGGTTGTAAAGCAGCCACTCTCTAAATAAGAACAGTAAGTTCAGGCCATTAATCTAAGGAAAGAAAGACTGAAACTTCTTTAAAGGTTTCTGGAATATGGTGATGAAATTCCATATATACACTCAATGTATAGTTTCATGACCAGCAGTTACACGGATGGTGATTATAAGGGGAAAAAAATCATCTCCTTTCTCTCTTGGAATAGAAATTTTATGTTTGTTATGCTCTTTGTCACAACAATGAAACCTGTGTACATTCATGTATACTTGTGTATACACAAGTGAGTGAAAATAATTTTTCTCTACAATAGATGAAGTGCTCAAAATATATCTTTATTTCAAAATCCTAGAATAAGTGTACATAAGCGGTTACAGGGTACTATTCCATAAGGCAGAGATGTTTGCAAGCACCAAAGTAGTACCAAAGAGGTACAGTTCCATCAAAGGGGATGATTTACTATTGAAGGTATCCTCCTTATTCTGCCTAATGTGGTTCACTGAATGCTAAGTACTGTGTTGTGCAGTATGATCATAACACACACTATTAATTATCTTCAAAATGCTTTGGTAAAATCATGAACCAATAAGATGAACCAAGCAAAATAGATAAAACTAAGTTGTCTGTATCCCTCCATTTAGCTCACTGTCCCCACATTTAGTTGTTTTTCAAAACTACTTTCAGAAGTTAGCAGGTTTTGTATTGGAATCATTATATGGAATGCTAGATTCAACTAGCATTTAGACAGGATCTAAGATAATTGGTGTTGGTCAATTTAATTTTCTAGCTCTTTTCAGAGATAATGTATGACACTTTATCTACTATAGGAGAGGTGTTTGCAGTTGAAATTAAAAAACTTTGACAAGAATTGGTGCATTCCCGGGAAGGGAAGGACAAGTTTGGGAATGAAGAACACAGAATGCTGGTTGGAGAGATTGTAACTAAAAGTTTGCCTTCAGTATTCCTCAAGTTTAGTGCCAGAGTCATCAATAATGTTGTTCTTTCTAAGGTCACTAAGTTTTGGTCAAATTTGGATGATCTCATGTAGCAGAAACTATGAACGGGAGCTTTTCCGACTATGATCACCTTCTAATGACAAGGGAGAAAAAGGTGATATAAAAGTCCTTTATGGCCTTGTTCTGAATCCTGGAAATGCCTTTTGCTCTGGAATTATTCTTAGAAAGGCAAATACTAAGTCTTCATTGATAAGGGTGCAGGAAGGGATATCAGTATGTAATTTAGAAAGACAGGCATGGGGTACAGATGTAAATTATGTTTGGCAGATTCCTGAACCAAAACCCACAGCTGGAAAGCTGCACACATTTACAATCAATCTTTCCCCACTAAAGAAACCACAACAACTTGGTTGTGACTGAGGTACAACATATTGTCACAATCCAACCCAGTGAACCCACTGTCTAATGTTATTCTCAGTCAATGCTAAACCCCAAGAACTTTTCTTGAATTTACCTGTGAAAAATTTCCACTGAATAATAGAATAAATAAAGAACACCCTGTGATGTGCTAATATCACTGTATAGAAATATGATGTTCATGATACCATGAACACTGTTTTCTAAATAGTTAAATTACACTTTCCTCCACAAACAATTTCCAGTTGGCTGAATATGTGTGATGATTGTAGACTTGGCTGCCTATTTACTCAGTGTACCAATTAATATAAATTGGCTGCACATGGAATTATGGCAGCTCAGAAAGAAATTGTCAGGAACAGCAAAGAAGAGTTTAATAGTATTAATGATATTTGAGAGAACATAAGTTTCTCGACTAGACATTCAGCTGTGTCTGAGCATCAGTATCTGTTAGCCTGGAACACGGCCCCACCCTCATGTTCACATCTATAACCTGTTGCATGGTGCCCCGCGGTGGCTGCTTGCCTTCTGTAACATGTGCTCAAGCCAGGAAGTGCTCCATTCATTTCAGTTTCAACTGAAAAAAAAAATAAATTACCCCAGTTCGTCATTATTTGCTAATAGCCAAAATTCAAGTGTGTAACAGCATTTTGCAACTACTGACTGTTTCTAGTTCCATTCAAAGAGGGAATACAGGTCCCTCTAGCTGGTTACTTGGAGTTGATTTCATACTATTTTTCAAGATACAATTAAATAAAAAAATATAGTTGTTACAATGTTTCTTTTATTAGATTATTTTTAATTTTTTCATCATTAAAATGAAACATTTTTACATCACCTGTATTTATCAACAATTAGTATGTGTGATTTTTTCTTTGTACATCTTTTTAGGCTGTAATATGTCTATTAGTTTGGGGTTTGGTTGTAATTATTTTCTAGCAAATTTCCATTTAACCTTCTTATGTGAAATGCAGCTTCTTTGCCACAACCAACGGTAAACAAAAATGTTTCAGAGAAGATATTATTACCAAACTTCTTTCACATAAACATTTGTATTACTTCTGTAATTTTGTAAAACATTTCATAGTCTGGATTTTCTTTCCATACGTATCTATCTCCCTTAACAAAAAATATTTTGTTTTCACCTGTTTTCACAAGAGGACATGAACCTCGATCATTTCAAGCCTCAGCTTGGAAAAACTGCCCCCCTGAGTACCCACAATTCCTATTGATCTCTTCTTAATGAAGTAATTAGTGAAGTGAGGAGAGGGTTTGTTAATTGGCTTAATTTCTAGAAGCTGGTTTTCAGTGCTGCAAGATACCCAGGTGGCTGTATGATGATGATACGTATAAATGACTAAAATAAATAATTACAGTGGCTGCACAGGTGGCTCAGCCTGAGAAGTCACATGAAATTCCAACTTTGGAATAAAAGTCAGTTTCATTGGGGGCCCAACATCAATGCCTTTACATGGGGAATAAACAAGAGGAGTTAGAGACATGCACATGCCTACAGGGCTGTGATCCTATTGGCATCACAGAGATCTGGTGGGATGGAATTCCTTTATGCTGCTCTTCAGGTGCTCTCTGGCTGACCTGAGATCTCTCTTTGGGCACTGGCATCAAACTGGTAGGAGTGGGATGGATTGAGGTTCCACTGCCTGGCAACTTTAGTTTACAGCCCTCTTCACCCCCTTGTCAAGCCCATGACTAAAGTTGCTCTTCCCCTTCTCTAAAAGATGGTTCCCACCAGGCCCCAGCAGACCAGGTTTCTCAAAGTCAAAGAATGCCACATCTCTGGCTGTGGCACCGGTTTGTAACCATTTGATTTGCCAGATTCAACTGGCCCTTTCAGACACCTCCC
Source organism: Pachyramphus minor (assembly GCA_013397135.1). NCBI lineage: Eukaryota > Metazoa > Chordata > Aves > Passeriformes > Tyrannidae > Pachyramphus > Pachyramphus minor. Next base: position 425,760 of record VYXB01007518.1, read on the forward strand.
CTTTGACCAGGAAGACTGATGAAAAAACTGCTTGCACTCCAGAGTCACTTAATACCAGTCTCAGGGCTCTGTAATAGTTCCTGGTACTCCCCAGATTGTTCCAAGCTGTATCACAGGTGCCCACATGAGCAAACAGCAGCAGACAACAGCCAGTGGACTATACAAGGCCTGGCAGTCTCTCGGTGACACCCTTGGTGAGTAGCTCACCTCTCTACAGAGCATGTCAAACGAGCACCCCTGTACCTTACAAAGAGAGTCATCTACTGCTGTCACCTGTCACCTTTTCTTAGGAGCACAAGTTGTTATTCTGGGAGCAGATGGGGCTGCCTTTCTCAGCTCCAGCATCTCTTCTGATGTGACAGGTCTTTCCTCTTCAGTCTGCAGAGCAGTGAAGCGGTTCTGCAAGGGCACATGCCTGGAATATCTTGATTCAATTTTTAGTTTGTTTAAAAATGATCGTAGGCATAATCAGATATTTACTTGAAAAACAACTATTGTGGTTTAAACAGTTACCAGCTTGTGTCTGTTCACTACAGTCCCACTGGGCTGATGTACTCTGTGTATTATGCTAATCCATTGTGGTATAAAAATAAATCAGTATTCTTTACTATGACTGTTTTGTGGAAAAAAATGACTACTCCTTCTATCTTTTGGCCTGTTATTTTATGCTATAGAATCTAATTTTTGACATTTTGATTTTTGTACATCAAAATTTAGGTCAGACATTCAGATGCATTGCCTTGACTCCAAAGATTTCAGCCTAAATTATTTGCTTTGCAGTTTATAAATATAAATATACTTAAACTGTGTTCACTGCCGAGAATGTGGTAATTGATAAGAACTTAACGAAAATATTAAAATATTACAAAACTACATTTTAATGTAATGTCATGACTGCTGAATCTAAACATGATTTCATAACAACTATGATTTCATAAACATAGTTGTATATCAGTGCATGGGAGTGAAAAAGCTTGCAGTATTTTGACATAATTCAGATTTTACTGGCACTTTTTAAATCCAAACATTTATTAAACGTTCAACAACTGCTTACTTTAAAGCAGCAGTCCAAATCCAAGACTATCGAACAGTGAAATTGAGGAGATAAGAGAACGATTAACAATTACATGTAGGCAGAGGAGGATTTTCATGCTTCAAATTGTTCATTAACTTAATTTTGGACTTTCTATCACTAAATAAACCTGCTCATCACATGCTTCTTATATGTAAAATTTCATTTTTATTTTGGAAAAAAGATTCAAGTTCTGAGGTTGGTGATTCCCATTATTTTGCAAAGGAGACACTTTCCAGCTTTCAGATTTTCTTACTGGCCACTGTAAGAAAATGCACCTTTATTGTTAAACCTATCACCCAAAATCCTGTCATGTTTATGTCGTTCTGTGGCCTCAGCAGGCCCATATCTCAGAGTCCTTGCTGCAAAGACCTTGGTCCCAGCAGGTAGCAAAACTTCCTTCTATAGTCTTCTCTCTTTATATTGTTCTGCAAAACTTTTATTCCCCTTTTGCTACTGATCCTCTGTGAACAAATATGAATCTTCTGTCTGGTTGCCTGTATGTTCTGTCATAATGGATCCATACTCCTGCTCTCTACTGTATCCTTCTAATCTGTTGAGAGGTCCAGAGCAAAATGCTGGCTCTGTTGAAGCCTGTTGCAAAGTACCTGTTTCCTTTCATAGATATCAGGAATTTAGTTTTGTATTTTCTTGGGTATCATTCAGGGCAGTCCAGAAAAGAGTTTTCATCCAGACATATGCAATACAGGAGTGTAACCATAATGCTTGTAAGGAAATACTCCTGCTAAGCAGTTTCAAACACAATACTATAGCGACGCTCAATGACATCCTCAAAGTTCCCTTTTCTTATATAGGGACTTGTTTTTGAAAAATTGATTATACAGCCAATCAAAGAAACCTTTGTATTATTTCAATATCTTGTAAATTTTGCATAATGTACGGGAACTTTATCATATTATCTGTATTTTTAAAACCATTATACTGGTAAGTGACAATTTACAGTATGAAATATTTCCTTTCACATTTTTCCTTCAAAAAATCTTTATATATTTTGGATTCTCTATTAAAATAAAGTTCCTCCATCATGCCAATCTGATCTTTTTGTATAATTCCTGAATCATTATTTTTGTTGCTTATCAGCTCTATATTCAAGATGGCAACAGATGCTTATAGAACATAACGTTGTAAGGAATAGTTTTAAAAAGTCACACAGAGATATATCTCTGTCTAAAAGCATCAACTTTATCAACTATAAAATCTAATGAGAATTTTATTATGCCCTGAAAAAAAGAAATGCAACAAATCTGGATCCTAAACAGGACACTATTTTATTCTTTAAAGGAACTGTTGTCCTTCTTCACTTGCAAATCTCAATGCAGTCTTACTCCATATGGAACAATCAGGGACAATGACTCTCAAGAACACTAGGAGTACCATCAGTCCTGTAAGGCCATGAGACTTGTTGCAAATAACAGAACTGGCCAAACATGATATCACTCTGACTGCTTCTTGCTGTGCAGAGAGGACCAGAGGTTAACACCAGAGGTCTATTTGCCAATGGAAATAAACGTCTGAAGGTGCCATGACTTGCATCAGCCAAAACCAGGTTGATTTAATCTGGTGGCCAAGATGAACGTGACCTATCCAGATTAAATTTTGCCTGCAGTGTGTTTTGGGGATTTATATTGCCCCTTCTGCCAGCTGAACTTTGACTGTAGCATATGCAAACATGGAAGGGAATTCAATGTCTGGGTCTGATCTAACATATTGCAACAAGAAAAAGCCTTGAAGGTAAAAACTGGCTAATTCTATTTGGGGTCTGTCCCACGAAAACAATCAGAGATGATGTGGGAAATGTGTCTTAAAGCCCAGAGGCATCTGACTGGTGGTGGAGTCTGAGCAATAGTATTTGTTTTGTCTTTTTTTTTTTTTTATAGATATAAAGGAGGCATTATATACATGTCCTTGGGATCTGTAATAAAACCACTTGAACATATGGCATGAAAGTGGGCTTGCTTAAATGAAGTGAGAATTTTAAGGCCACTGTGCAGAGATCTCACTAAAATGGGTATATGAATATGTACATGGACAGTTTATGGAGGTGAAGCTTTTAATGCCAAGATAGTAGACAAAACTGGAATATTCTGAAGCACTACCTTTACCATGTAAAAGTCCATGCTTATTAAAGAGGGATAAAAGCTGTTATCAAGAGCAATCTTGGTAGAATCTTTGTCATCTTCAAAAATTTGATACAGGCCACATGTTGACGATGAATTAAATCTGAAATGTCCATTTTCACAGTACCCTCTGCCTAACTGTCAGATAGTATATATTTTTAAAATACTGCTCTTAAGGCGTTTATTTCTACTATGTAGTGAAAATAACAAAGGCTTGCTTCAGGGTGCTGAGTGGCCTCCTTTTGTGTCTAAGCAGGGACATTGCGGGGGGGGGCAGGGAGAAGACCAAAAAAAACATCAACAACCCCCCAAAACAACAACAAAAACCCCAAAACCAAACCAACAAACTCCCAACAAAAACAAACAAACAAAACCACAGAAACCCAAACAAACAACCGAAAACACCAAAACCAATCATATGCCAAGGAAAATAGTGAAAATCCAAGGAGAGAGTACTCGTGTTAGGTGCCAGGAGCCAAAGGCAACGGTAATGAAAAACTCAAAATCCCACAAACAGGTACTGAAGATTTAGAGGAAAAACACCACCAGCGGAGATACAGAACAATGAAAGGTTACACCACTCCAGACGCCCAATAATGAGAGAAAGCGCTGCCATGCCAGGCCTGCCGCGGAAAGCCTGGAGCTGCCAAGGCGGTGAAGGACGTCTTGGAGCAGCAGCAGCACTGATGCCAGAGCACGGCTGGGTGCCAGCGCCCTGGAGGAGAGCGCGAGGGCAAAGGCCTGGAAACATGCAAATATTTTACGAAAGCCCCAGCAGGAAGAGAGGCCCGGCCATCGGGCGTCATTCAGCAAAGGCACTGCTCCAGGGGAAGGGCAGTGCAATGCCCGGGCCCAGGGCAGCTGGACCACCGCGGTGCCTCGGCGGTGCCCGGGCGGTGCCGGGCCGGGCGCGGGGCAGCGCCGGGCGGGGCGAGCGCAGGGGGCGGTGCAGCCGCAGC